>WNWK01003176.1:0-110000 GCA_009830355.1 Cherax destructor
TACCAGGGTGAAGCGCCTGGTAGAACGCCTAGGTTTGATCTCTACTCGGTATAGGGGGGGGGCAAGCGGGGTTCTCATTTCACCCCTTCACTCTTTAAGTCACCTACCTAAACACATACATAACTAATATAACATACATAACTAATATTGAGTCATATAATATTAAGAGAAAAACCCCATTTTACATTAAACTATGACAGGGCGTAACACACCAACCATGCTAACTCCCGTCGTGTGGATGCTCTTGGCAGCTTCGACCCCCGAGGAGACAATTAAGCCAAACATCAAAGCTCCAAACGTATAAGGAGGCACTTACAAAGAACAAGTCCAAAATAACTTTTTTCACTCTGCCCAATAATGGTGTCGCCAATACCAAAAGCAAAGGGAAAGAGACAGTTACTTATACCCTGTGGTTGCTTGTCTTCTGGGTGAGTAAAAAGTGAGAGCCAAACATCAGTAGCCATCCTTGCTGTTCTAGTGAATTCTCTTTTTCCTTGGATCAAAATATATCCCGGACAGGCCCCCATTTGTTACGATAAGAGCCTATAGACCACTAATTAGTTTATTGCTTATCGCAACAACAGTACAGCAGGTGCTAGGAAGTAGCTAAATACTACTTTATCTGAGTAATTCAAGGCGAAATGATATCTTTAAAGGTCTTTTGAGGATTTTATTTAAGAATATACTAAGCCTTTCAGAACACTTAGTAAAATAAAAGAATCCGATAACCTCCTTACTCTTAGGAGGGGTGTACACACTTTAAATAAGGCCTTAACTTTCTCATATAAGCACCACAAGTTACATTTGTCTGTACCGTCTTAATATAATAACACGTAAAGAGGATATATATGAGACTTCCTCTGAGTTAAAACACTTCACAATGTCAATAACGAGTTAAAGTTTATCACTAGACTTAAGCGAAATCCTGCACTGAAGGTCACTATCACTGCTTCAAGTGAGTCACAACTTGCTAGTGAACCATAGTTCGAAGTCTAATCTGTGACAGGACTTGAGGAAATAAGAGGCCTTTGAGGGTATACTCAACATTCCAGAGGTGAGAGCAAACTGAGTTTCGAGAGCCTCAGAGGGTAAACTCACCATACCAAGGGTGAGAGAACTGAAGAGTCTCGGAGAGCCTTTGAGGGTATGCTCGCCATACCAAGGGTGAGAGAACTGAAGGAGTCTTCATGGTATGCTCACTGTACCAGGGTGAGAGAGAACTGACCTGAGTAGAGCGCTAGGTTTGATCTCTACTCGGTATAGGGGGAGGAGCAAACGAGTCGCTCACTCTTTAAGTCACCTACCTAAACACATACATAACTAATATAACATACATAACTAATATTGAGTCATATAATATTAAGAGAAAAACCTCATTTTACATTAAACTATGACAGGGCGTAACACTAAGTCACAAGACTTAGGACAAAGGCTACAAACACAAGACAATGCTCCGAAATTTATAAATACCTAAAATTTTATAAATACTTAAAATGACACTGTGTAGGTGTTTATGTGTCAGGCTATGTTAGTGAAGACAGAGCAACCACTCCATGTCCTTCCCTGCCGGCGGCAAATGCCGTCTGATCTCTGAGTGAGTATGGGAGGAGGAGAGCAGGCTGTAGAGCTAAGCCAAGACCATGATCGTTATGTATAGACTGAGATAAATGCTCAGTCCTGCTCTCAGTGTCTTAGAGTAATCAGTGATAGGAGTCAATGATAGGAGTGATAAATTATAAAGATAAATTATGGGTTACTACAGGAGAGGGAGTGGACATTATTCCCGGCTGACAGGAAATACCAACTCACATGTACGGTACACCAGATGACCTGCTATACCTGACTACATAAACCAGCTGATATCCTCAAACCGATTATATGGGCTGGTTGACCAGCGGTGCCTGGTTATGTGAACCAGCTGACCTGGTTATATGGACCATCTAACCTGCCGCAATTTTTTAAATGGACCAGTGACCTGGTAAGTGACCCACCTACCTGACTCTTAACTCTTCACTGGAAAATTCCAGGCGAATGATATTTTTAGCTGAAAAAATGCTAGTTTTTTCCCCTTTCTCGGAAAGCACATATACTGTATATATTTTTACGTTAAAACTCGGCCCAAAAATGGCGAGGCAAAGTATATAATGTGAATGTTTTTCTTGCTTGTCCCATTATTTAAGTCTCCCCTGAGATACACTCCGTGTTACCACGCTAAACATAGCGCCCAAGAGACCATGCTAAACATAGCGCCCCAGAGACCACGCTAAACATAGCTCCCTAGAGACCATACTAAACATAGCATCCCAGAGACCACGATAAGCATAGCACTCCAGAGACCACGCTAAACATAGCACCCCAGAGACCATACTAAACATAGCACCCAGAGACCACGCTAAACATAAAGCCTCAGAGACCACGCTTAACATAGCGCCCCAGAAACCACGCCAAACATAGCGCCCCAGAGACCACGCTAAACATAGCATCCCATAAACCATACTAAACATAGCTTCCCAGAGACCAGGCAAAACATAGCGCCCTAGAGACCAAGCTATACATAGCGCCCCAGAGAATAAGCTAAACATAGTACCCCAGAAACCAAGCTAAACATAGTACCCCAGAGACTACGCTAAACACAGCACCTCAGAGACCACGCTAAACATAGCTCCCAGAGATCACGTTAAACCCAGCGCCGCAGCGATCACGTGACTTTGTGGCTAAAGCTCCTCGCTTCACAAGGCGAGGGTCCAGGTTCGATTCCTGGGTAGAAACATTGAGCGTGTTTCTTTACACCCGTTGTCCATGTTCACCCATCAGTAAAATGGGTACCTGGATGTTAGTCGATTGGTGTGGGTCGCATCCCGGGACAAAACTGACCTAATTTGATCGAAATGCTCTACATAACAAGTGGCTTTCTATATAGTAGTATGTCATTGATGTCAGCTAGGCCTGTATACCTTGTACATATTATATTATATTATATTATAATATAAAAGAACTTTCATTGGTGAAAAAAAATGAAATCAGTAAAATACAGAGATAACAGGTATGTCATACACCGCTCTCAATGTTGACAACATCTCCCATGGCATAACCTTGACCTCACTCGACCTTCAAGGTGATACTGAACAACATGCTCGTGCAGCCTGCCGCAGATCCAAGGCTGGCAGAAGGGTACAGTACGGTGCAGTATGGTATATTCCGGGCTTCTCGTACGTGTCAGTAATACCCTCCCGCAATATCATACTTTACGTACAGTAGTTTTCGTTCTGTATTTCCGTAGCGTTATGTCAGCCTAGCAGTACGATACGATACGCACTTTTTTTCGTTTTATGCACCTGTTAGAAACACCGTAGCGTGATTTCGTACCGTACTTTTCAACAATAAATCAAGTGTACAGGATCGTACCGTACTGCCAGTCTTGCTGAGATCCAGACTCCTGGAACATTGTATATCTCAAACCCTGTTTAAAACATATATGAAGGCTTAAATATCCTATGAAGATGGACTCTGTACACAGGCGTCATCCTACACTCATTTAAAAATAACTTTTAAAGCTAAACACTGTGAGGGTGAGAGCAGCGAAAGACTTGCCAAAGTTATAAGATGATAGCAGTGAAATCACACACTATTACAATTGATGAAACAGTGCTGAGAGGTAATACTGCTATACATATTTCATCACAACAGTTACATAGCTCAGGGCAGAAGTGGTAGGTCGCTCCTGCCTCTCGCAACTGCTGGACCACTATGATATGGTCTTGGATGTACTGGAAGACATTCATAATGTTGTGTTGTGTTGTGTTGTGTTGTGTTGTGTTGTGTTGTGTTGTCAAACTTTGCCGAGGACTTCGACAAGTAGAACATGGTGACGGGACAACATGGTGAACGGGACAACATGCGTGAAACTGGGCACAACATGCGTGAAACTGGGCACAACATGCGTGAAACTGGGCACAACAGCGTGAAACGGGGCAAATGCAAACTGGGCACAACATGCGTGAAACTGGGCACAACATGCGTGAAACTGGGCACAACATGCGTGAAACTGGGCACAACATGCGTGAAACTGGGCACAACATGCGTGAAACTGGGCACAACATGCGTGAAACTGGGCACAACATGCGTGAAACTGGGCACAACATGCGTGAAACTGGGCACAACATGCGTGAAACTGGGCAAACATGCGTGAAACTGGGCACAACATGCGTGAAACTGGGCACAACATGCGTGAAACTGGGCACAACATGCGTGAAACTGGGCACAACATGCGTGAAACTGGGCACAACATGCGTGAAACTGGGCACAACATGCGTGAAACTGGGCACAACATGCGTGAAACTGGGCACAACATGCGTGAAACTGGGCACAACATGCGTGAAACTGGGCACAACATGCGTGAAACTGGGCACAACATGCGTGAAACTGGGCACAACATGCGTGAAACTGGGCACAACATGCGTGAAACTGGGCACAACATGCGTGAAACTGGGCACAACATGCGTGAAACTGGGCACAACATGCGTGAAACTGGGCACAACATGCGTGAAACTGGGCACAACATGCGTGAAACTGGGCACAACATGCGTGAAACTGGGCACAACATGCGTGAAACTGGGCACAACATGCGTGAAACTGGGCACAACATGCGTGAAACTGGGCACAACATGCGTGAAACTGGGCACAACATGCGTGAAACTGGGCACAACATGCGTGAAACTGGGCACAACATGCGTGAAACTGGGCACAACATGCGTGAAACTGGGCACAACATGCGTGAAACTGGGCACAACATGCGTGAAACTGGGCACAACATGCGTGAAACTGGGCACAACATGCGTGAAACTGGGCACAACATGCGTGAAACTGGGCACAACATGCGTGAAACTGGGCACAACATGCGTAAAACTGGGCAAACATGCGTGAAACTGGGCACAACATGCGTGAAACTGGGCACAACATGCGTGCAAAAATAACATGAAAAGTTACCAGATTTTTTATTTCTAGTAAATCTTACCCAAAGAACTGTAACAGACTGCCACAGTTAGAAGCTCTTTTTCTCGAAAGGCACAGAACTCGCCCGTATTCTCTTATCCGTATATCCGACAGAGAGAGAGAGACATAAATCATAGCACTGTATATTCCCTGCCTCCAAGAGATATTTATTGAGGACACAACACACCTCCAAGCTGACATCAACCAGGTCATTTATTAACCACAAAAACATTACATTTAACGTTGACAAATTTCATCTCTACTTTGGAAGAAATAACAGAATCAGCACCAGGTAAGATAGTCACCCAGTGTGTAATACCTGGGTTGTAATATCTGGGTGGTAATACCTGGGTGGTAATACCTGGGTGGTAATACCGGGTGTAATACCTGGGTGGTAATACCTGGTGGAGTTGTAATACCTGGGTGGTAATACCTGGTGTAATACGGTTGTAATACCTGGTTGTACTGGTGGTAATACCTGGGTGGTAATACCTGGGTTGTAATACCTGGGTGTAATACCTGGGTGGTAATACCTGGGTGTAATACCTGGGTGGTAATACCTGTGGTAATACCTGGGTTCGGGGGTAATACCTGGGTAATACTGTGTAATACCTGGGTGTAATACCGTTGTAATATCTGGGTTGGCAATACCTGGGTTGTTATACCTGGGTTGCAATACCTGGGTTGTAATACCGGGTTGTAATACCAGGGTGTAATAAGGACACAAAGAAATAAGTCTCTATGTGTAAATGGTTTTAATACCCGCCATGAAAATATAAGGGAATTTTTCACACGGACACCTAACTAACTTCAGGAAGAAATTAGATGTTTCTGAAAGAAACTCCTCATCAGCCAGGCTTGGTGCCAACATCGTATCATTTGAAGTGAAGTACCAACAACCTGAATGATCATGCTGTCAGCAAGAAGGCTTGGTCTGACACCTGACAGCGGAGATGAACAGTACAGTGCACAAGTAAATCCCAGTGAATGAAACCTACTTCTCTAGAGAGTACAACCCAACACCCCAAGACAACCCAACACCCCAAGACAACCCAACACCCCAAGATAACCCAACACCTCGGACTCAACCCAACATCCCAGACTCAACCCAACACACCAAGAGACTCAACCCAGCACACCCAGAGACTGAACCCAACACTCCTAGAGACTCAAGCCAACACTCCTAGAGACTCAAGCCAACACCCCCAGAGACTCATCCCAACACCCCCAGAGACTCAACCCAACACCCCCAGAGACTCAAGCCAACACTCCTAGAGACTCAACCCAACACCCCCAGAGACTCAACCCAACTCTCCTAGAGACTCAAGCCAACACCCCCAGAGAGATAATTACCCCAAAGCTTACATCTTGGCTGTCAACTGTGGAGTAAGGAACCTAATTACAATTGTTTCAGGAAAGCGGGACGGTAAAAACATTGATAAGAGAGAATAACGACTCTGACCACCCAGATGAGCTGCCTGACGATGCTTCTTCAAGAAAAAGATCGGGACCGTGTGACCCCCGCAGGAGACTGACGAAGAGTGACGGCCACAACCTGAAGAACCGTGAAAGTCACAGACTGAAGAACCATGATAGCCGCAGCCTGAAGAACCGTGACAGCCACAGCCTGAAGTACAGTGACAGCAGCAGCAGCAGTAAGAAGTGTTATGAGTGGTGTCACCAGGTGAAAGCCTGGGAGCAAGTCTCTCAACTGTGAGGCTCTTGTTAAGCTGAGTTGTGTTGCTACTGGTAGTGGTTGGTTGGTGGCGATGGTGGTAATGGTGGTAGTGGTGGTGATGGTGGTGGTGGTGTTGATGGTGGTAATGGTGGTGGTGGTGGTGATGGTAGTGGTAGTAGTGGTGGTGGTAGTACAGAAATTGTCACAAATGGTGCAACATGGACCACATATGTAAATACTCCGCCTGAGGAATATGTAAATAGGAATTTAAATGTTGATATGAACACTCCAGAAAATGCAGAAAGTTGCTGTGGACGGAAGAGTATTGCTGGGAGAAGATGCTGGGAGAGAGAAGCTGGGAGAGAGAAGCTGGGAGAAGATGCTGGGAGAGAGAAGCCGGGAGAGAGAAGCAGTGAGAGGGAGAGAAGCAGTGAGAGGGAGAGAAGCTGGAGAGAGAAGCTAAGAGAGAGAAGTTGGGAGAGAGAAGCTGCGTCACCCAGAAACGTGTGAAGAGTATCGTTATTGCTGTTAGTGTGCAGCATTCGTGCTGTTATTGCTGTTAGTATGTAGCATTGTATAAGTATGGTATTCAATACCCGCAAGATGAAGATATAGACATATACACAACACCTGGATATCTTTATTTGTAGACGTTTCGCCCTCCAGTGGCTTTATCAATACAATACAAGGACATAATGTGAAGACTGTTGAACTATATACAAAAGATGAGGTAATCAGTCCCTCGGTCTTGGAGTTGGTGAAGAGTATCGTAGTCTTGAAGAATCTGAAGCACCAGCAGTGAGTCTGTTTGTCCCTCGAGTGAGGGAAACGCAGCAGGCGAAGGCAATGTCACTGGTAGGCGGGATTTCCCCGGGGAAGTAGGTCATACCCGAACGATGGGCCAGAAGGGACTGATTACGTTATCTTTTGTATGCTGTTCTACTCTCCCATTTATGTTCTTGATAAAGCCACTGGATGGCGAAACATCTACAATAAAGATACCCAGATGTTGCACATGTGTGTGTAATTCATCGTCAGTGTTTAGCGTTCTTCAGAGTGACATTGTTACTGCTGTTTTTAGATAGACTTTAGCGTTCATCACGTCCTTATTGTCGTAGTAAGAGTTCAGTGTTTTTCATGTTGCTATTGTTGTTCTCAGTCAGACTTTATGCTTCTCACGCTTTTTTTTAGCCACAGTTCTGTTATTTATCACGCTGTAGAATTAGTGGAAGTGACAGGTGGGAAAACAGGTATAAATACCGCGCTGAAAATACCCAGCCAAGACAGCAACGGGTTTCAGACTGGATAAATTTAGGTTGAGAAAGGATATAGGAAAACCCTGGCTTGGCGATGGGGCTCCAGGTGAGCGCAACAAACTGCTCAGTAGCGTCTTGGAAGCCAGACCTTCGGATAGCTTTTAATAAGTTGGACATGTGCAGGAGAGAGGATGGGTGAGTTGAACCTGTCTGGCACGGGCCACTAGTCATGCTGCGGTGCTCCTCCGTTCTCGTGTTCCTGTTACTGTTATTTTGTTATGGGTTAGTGTTTTTTTATGCTGTTTTGTTATAGTTTAGTGTTTTTATGCTCTTTTGTCATGGTTTAATGTTTTGTATGCTGTTTTGTCATAGTGTTTTTATGTTTTTTTAGGCTGTTTTGCCATGGTTTAGTGTTTTTATCCTGTTTTGCTGGGCATAGTTGCCTTACTTTGCTCTATGCTGTTATAAGACCGAGTTTACAGCATTTATTGCTGTTCTCTGTTCCTCGTGGATTATGAAGCTGTTCCATTCTTGCATTGTTATCGTCATTGCGTTGTTATCGTTCTTGGGTTGTTATCGTTCTTGGGTTGTTATCGTTCTTGTATTATCGTTCTTGGGTTCTTATCGTTCTTGTGTTATTGTTCTTGGATTGTTATCGTTCTTGTGTTATCGTTCCTGTGTTATCATTCTTGTGTTGCTATCGTTGTTGTACATAAATTATATAAAATACCGGCACGTTGAAAATTAATTACATGTGCAACATCTGGGTATCTTTATTGTAGACGTTTCGCCCACCAGTGGCTTTATCAGTACAAATTCAAGGACATAACTGGAAGACAGTAGAACTATATACAAAAATGAGAGGTAATCAGTCCCTCGGCCTTGGAATTGGGGAAGAGCACCGTAGTCGTGAAACGTCTGAAGCAGAGGCAAGGTTAGCTGGCGCTTATATACTGGTGTCAGGTGGTGAGGGACGTGTAGCAGACGAAGACATTGTCACTGGTAGGCGGGATTCCCCATTTGGGAGTAGATGGGACATTACCTCATCTTTTGTATTTAGCTCTATTGTCTTCCAGTTACGTCCTTGAATTTGTATTGATAAAGCCACTGGATGGCGAAACGTCTACAATAAAGATACCCAGATGTTGCACATGTGTCTAATTTTCAAGTTATCGTTCTTGTGTTGTGTTGTTATCGTTCACGATAAATGCCATCATGTTTCAGAGGAACTCTTCATTACAGCAACAAGTCGTCCAGGGCTGGACGCTACAGAGTGTCAAGTATACAGGAAATACACACAAATACAGTGTTTCAAGGCAAACAAAGACGCTGAGGTCAAGCTGAAGAGAGGTCACAGAAGGGGTCGAAGGTGGGCCACAGGTTAAGACCCAGAGAGTGAGGAAGGGGGTGAGGTAAGAGGTAAGGTTAGGGAGGTAAGGTTAGGGAGGTAAGGTTAGGGAGGTAAGGTTAGGGAGGTAAGCCAATGATGGATGCAGCCAGGTCGGACATTCCTCTGTTCTGCTCAATGGCTTCAATAAAATGACATTGACAGCCTCCAGGATACTGCTTTTGCTTCTGTCATGTTCCTGATATAGTCTGTATGCTGTTAGGTAAATGGATTCAGACGCAGCTAATGTGGAATTTTATTGTGGCAACGTTTCACTCTCTAGGAGCGTCGTCAAGCCGTAACGGCTTATCAAAACTCCTGGAAAACGAAACGTTGCCATAATAGAATGTCACATTAGTTGCACCTGTGTCTGTATGCTGCCCACCGGTTAATGACGTAACAATGTACGATGACGGACGGGGGACGACGCGTGCGTCGGTGGATTCGCCCATCATTCACACCTATTTACGTTTTTGAAGACGAGTCACAAGGTCAGATCCTGTCTCACGAACTGAAAATTTACTGCATCCCCTGCAGGGAATACCGAAGCATCCTGCGGTAGTGGTACTTTTGGGTCTGTGAGGCCAGGTGATTTATTTTATGGTTTTTGTAGAAACAAAAGCCACATCAATGTTGGCCTTATGGAAATGGGGTTGATAGTGGCAGCTACTTGTCCTGTGAGGAGAACAAGACTACTGGTGGTACTGGAACGCTCCATAGTAGTGTGAGCATGTATGGCTTTGTTCTTGCTGGCATGGATGATATGTGGTGGATAAATAGATGTACTTCTACCCGTCTGCCAGGTATTCATCGTTACAGAGCTTGAGGGTACGAAGGAAGACGATGGGTGACCAAGACAACTACGATAATATAACACCTCGCACCCCACTTTCTGTTTTGAGCTGTTGTCACTCTGCTTTCCTTGTTACGGTGGAGTTGGGAGGGGAGTACTCTCCCTATTCACTACATCCCACCAACTATTAGACCCAGCTCAATCCATTACCACAGCTGATAATGGGGAATGACGTCACTATCAGCTGTGTTCTCGTGACGTCACACCCAGCTGATCAATGTTGTGGTTCGTTAGAGCTAGAAGTTTTGAGGTAAACCCAGCTGAACTAAAAACACAAATACACACACACACACACACACTCACACACACACACACACACACAGAAACGAGGCACTAAATTATAGACCAGTGTCACTGACGTGTATAGTATGCAAAGTCATGGAGAAGATTATCAGGAGAATGGTGGAGTAACTAGAAGGGAACAAGATTATAAACGACAACCAGCACGGATTCATGGATGGCAAATCCTGTGTCACAAACAAACCTACTGGAGTTTTATGACAAGGTAACAGAAGAAAGACACGAGAGAGAGGGGTGGGTTGATTACATTTTCTTGGACTGCAAGAAGGCCTTCGACACAGTTCCTCACAAGAGATTAGTGCAGAAGCTAGAGGATCAGGCACGTATAACAGGAAGGGCAAAGCAATGGATCAGAGAATACCTGACAGATAAGGAATCGTTCAAGACTCGGTACACCGTGTACGTCAGGCCCATACTGGACTATGCAGAACCAATTTGGAAAGCACACCTGGTCAAGCACGTCAAGAAATTAGAGAAAGTGCGAAGGTTTGAAACAAGAAAGATTAAGGGAAATCGGTCTGACGACATTGGACAACAGGAGGGTTAGGGGAGACATGATAACGACATTCAAAATACTGCGAGGAATAGATAAGGTGGACAGAGACAGGATGTTCCAGAGATGGGACACAGAAACAAGGGGTCACAATTGGAAGTTGAAGACTCAGATGAGTCAAAAGGTTGTTAGGAAGTATTTCTTTAGTCACAGAGTTGTCAGAAAGTGGACATAGTCGGGCAATTGGTGTAGTGCAGGCAGGAACCATACATAGTTTTAAGACGAGGTATGATAAAGCTCATGGAACTTTGAGAGAGAGGACCTAGTAGAGATCAGTGAAGAGGCGGGGCCAAGAGCGGAGTGTCTACCCCTGCAACCACAAATAGGTGAGTACAAATAAGTGAGTACACACACACACACATCTGAGGTATGAGAAAGGAGACAGTCACGAGGCACTAAACTACAGACCAATGTCGCTGACGTGTATAGTATGCAAAGTCATGGAGAAGATCATCAGGAGGAGAGTGGTGGAGCACCTGGAACGGAACAAGATTATAAACAACAGCCAACACGGATTCAGGGAAGGAAAAATCCTGTGTCACAAACCTACTGGAGTTTCATGACAAGATAACGGAAATAAGACACAAGAGAGAGAGAGGTGGGTAGATTGCATTTTCTTGGACTGCAAAAAGGCCGTCGACACAGTTCCTCACAAGAGATTAATGCAAAAGCTAGAGAATCAGGCACACATAACAGGAAGGGCACTGCAATGGATCAGAGAATACCTGACAGGGAGGCAACAACGAGTCATGGTATGTGACGAGGTGTCAGAGTTTGCGCCTCTGACGAGCGGGGTTCCACAGGGGTCAGTCCTAGGACCATTGCTATTTTTGGTATATGTGAATGACATGACGGAAGGAATAGACTGTTTACAGATGATGTAAGTTAATGAGGAGAATTAAATCAGATGAGGATCAGGCAGGACTACAAAGAGACCTGGACAGGCTGGAAGCTTGGTCCAGCAACTGGCTCCTTGAATTTAACCTCGCCAAATGCAAAGTCATGAAGATCAGGGAAGAGCAAATGAAACCGCAGACAGAGTATAGGCTAGGTGGCCAAAGACTGCAAACCTCACTCAAGGAAAAGGATCTTTGGGTGAGTATAATACCGAGCACATCTCCTGAGGCTCACATCAACCAGATAATTGCTGCAGCATATGGGTGCCTGGCAAACCTGAGAATAGCGTTCCGATACCTCAGTAAGGAATCGTTGAAGACTCTGTAATCGTTACTTACCAAACTAGAGTGTGCAGCACCAGTTTGGAACCCACACCTGGTCAAGCACGTCAAGAAATTAGTTTGCAACAAGACTAGTTCCAGAGTTTAGGGAATGTCCTACGACAAAAGGGTTTAAAGGGGAAATCGACCTAACGACACTGAAGGACAGGAGGAATAGGGGACATAATAAGACATATAAAATACTGAGAGGAATTGACAAGGTGGATGGGGACAGGATGTGTCAGAGATGGAACACAGCAGCAAGAGGTCACAGTTGGAAGTTGAAGACTCAGATGAGTTACAGGGATGTTAGGAAGTATTTGTTCAGCTATAGAGTTGTCAGGAAGTGGAACAGTCTGGAGAGTGATATAGCGGAGGCAGAATCCATACATAGCTTGCAGAAGATGTTTGATAAAGCTAATGGAGCAGGGAGAGGGTGAACCTAGTTGCGACCAGTGACGAGGCGGGGCCAAGAGCTATGATTCGACAATTGCAACCACAATTAAGTGAATTAGGTGAGTACACACACACACACACACACACACCTAGTAGCGACCAGTGAAAAGGCGGGGGCAGGAGCTATGGTTCGACCCCTGTAACCACAATTAGTTCTGTACATTTAGGTGAGTACACACACACATATTACTCATCCTTTTGTAAATTCCGTTAAGGGTATTGCTTCGCACTCAGTGAATACGATGCTGTTGTTGCTGCTGATCCTGCTCCTGCTACTGATGATGATGCTGTTGCTGCTACTGTTGCTTCTGATGCTGATGGTGTTGTTGCTGCTGCTGCTGGTACTGTTGTGGTGGCTGCTATTGTTGTTGCTGCTGTTGTTGGTACTGTAGTTCCTGCAGGTGATACTCTTATTATTGTTGTTGCTGCTGCAGGTATTGTTGCAGCTGACAGTGGTGTAGCCACCACTGTCAATGTTCATGCTCCACCGTGTACTATCAACGCTGTGGTGAATACAGAGTACTCTCAGCACTGTGTGCTCGACAGTTGGTTGTCAGCACTGTGTGCTCGACAGTTGGTTGTCAGCACTGTGTGCTCGACAGTTGGTTGTCAGCACTGTGTGCTCGACAGTTGGTTGTCAACACTGTGTGCTCGACAGTTGGTTGTCAGCACTGTGTGCTCGACAGTTGGTTGTCAGCACTGTGTGCTCGACAGTTGGTTGTCAACACTGTGTGCTCGACAGTTGGTTGTCAGCACTGTGTGCTCGACAGTTGGTTGTCAGCACTGTGTGCTCGACAGTTGGATTGTCAACACTGTGTGCTCGACAGTTGGTTGTCAACACTGTGTGCTCGACAGTTGGTTGTCAACACTGCGTGCTCGACAGTTGGTTGTCAACACTGTGTGCTCGACAGTTGGTTGTCAACACTGTGTGCTGGACAGTTGGTTGTCAACACTGTGTGCTCGACAGTTGGTTGTCAACACTATGTGCCGACAGTTGGTTGTCAACACTGTGTGCTCGACAGTTGGTTTCAACACTGTGTGCTCGACAGTTGGTTGTCAACACTGCGTGCTCGACAGTTGGCTGTCAACACTGTGTGCTCGACAGTTGGTTGTCAAGCACTGTGTGCTCGACAGTTGGTTGTCAACACTGTGTGCTCGACAGTTGGTTGTCAACACTGTGTGCTCGACAGTTGGTTGTCCACACTGTGTGCTCGACAGTTGGTTGTCAACACTGTGTGCTCGACAGTTGGTTGTCAACACTGTGTGCTCGACAGTTGGTTGTCAACACTGTGTGCTCGACAGTTGGTTGTCAAACTGTGTGCTCGACAGTTGGTTGTAAAGCACTGTGTGCTCGACAGTTGGTTGTCAACACTGTGTGCTCGACAGTTGGCTGTCAACACTGTGTGCTCGACAGTTGGCTGTCAACACTGTGTGCTCGACAGTGTACTCTCAACACTGCTCCAACAGCCGTTTGGACTATGTTCAAAGGAAAGGAGATTACTTTCACTGTTACCCCCAGTGACGTTTTGAAAACATCTAATCAAGAGAGGACTTACAACAATGGATTCAAGTTGGACAAACTGAGATTTAGAAAGGATATAAGGAGGTACGTGTGTAACAAGAAGGTTGTAGATGAGTGGAACAAATTTGAAAGTAGTGTCACTGAAGCGGACCTTGGATAGTTTTAAATTATAGGTTGGACAGGTGTGTGGGTGGGAGTTAGATTCGCCTAGTGTTTCTTCGTTCTTGTGTTTCTCACAAGCAGTTAGGTCTTCTAGGAAACCTGATGCCAGTATGAAAGCGCCAATCTTAATGCCTGTGGTTCGGACTCTTCACGACTACGGTGCTCTTCACCAACTCCAAGATTGAGGGACTGATTACCTAATCTTTTGTATATAGTTCTACTATCATCCTATTATGTCGTTGAATTTGTACTGATAAAGCCACTGGATGGCGAAACGTCTACAATAAAGCTACTCAGAGGTTACACATGTGTCTAATTCATCATCATCTAGAAAACTTCTCGTTCTACTCCTACACAAACAACGAACTAGTTAACAGTCTCCCGGACAACGACACAGCTTCAAACAATATCAATATTTTTCACCGCTGTCCATGTCCATCTGTGGATTAACTTTAAACTGTGTTCCACCAACTATTTTGAAAACATAGTCAGACCAGAGGCCAATAGCATCAACTGCTAATCTTCACTACTGATAACATCACACGGATACGGGGAAAGAGGAATTTTCAGCTATTTGGTTGATTGATTGGGTCTTGAAGCCTAGCGACTACACGAGGGTCATTAAAGTTGCTTTAATTCCTAAAATAGGGTAACAGTAAACTCCGTGTTTTACAGAAAGTCATACACCTCTCGGTCATAAATACTGTAGTGGAAAGACACTTATTTACAGTTCAGGCTTCTTCAGTCCTAATGACCTAAGGCCTGAAGAGCCACTCGGGGCGAAACGATTCCTATAATGAAGGTCCTGAACTGTGTACATGTGTTTTTCCACATTTTATTGGTATCATCATACCATTTCTCATAAATACTCTTGTTCAGCTTTCCTAAGCCTGGCGCACTCCTCGGCTGATAACTTTTCGAGATGGTGGAACCTCGTATGTCGTATCTAGCGACACGATCCCAAGATCCCCCATCCACCTAGACAATTGATGCTGATTGATAAGCGGTAATCCAAAAGGATTTTAAGCATTTGTGAAGTTTACATAACTACGTTTCGCCACCTGCAGCTGAACCCTAGTATCAACACGTTGTGTACACAAACTGGCAACTCAACCCCAATGTACACAGATATGTATTTATAGTAATGACAACTGCATGATATTATTATTAATTAAGAACGTGGTTCCTTTGAGTGCCATCTTCCGTCTTTTAAATGAAGAAACGAGTACAGAATGAGCAGTTGTGAAACTAGTTTAGTGTATTCACCTGTGACTTCCCTGTGACCTGTTTCATGATTTTCTTTCTCTCGCGGCACCGCCAGGTCAGCCAGGTTAACTAGGCAGTTGTCGCTGGTGGTCCGCCGGTTAACATAGCAAACATAGCCTGGGTGATCTGCTACTTCGCAGAGGCAGTGAACTGGATCTAACGACCCTGGGAGAAAGAAAAGGTGAAACATGATTCTAACGTACAAAATTTCAAGAGGAATTGATGAGGTAAATAAGGCCAGACTAAATGATTAGGACTATGATCAAGGAGACACAGGTGGAAGCTGAAGACACAGATGCCACAAAGACATAACGAAGCATTTCTTTAGTCTCGGGATTGTTGAAAAGCGGAATGACTTGGATGAGGAGGAGGTAGTGGAGAGAAATTAATACCCAGCTTCAAGAGCAGATGTGATAGGGAATAATAGACCAATGGTCAGTGGTGCCGATCAAAGTTGTCTAGATAAATGATTAAGAGAACCGACAAGTTGATAAATTAGGCACATGTGCAACACTTGGGTATCTCATTGAGGAAATGTTTCGCCCTTTAGTGGCTTCATCAGTCCAATACAAAGAAGAATGGTGAAGATCAGAAGGAGTTTGAGGTGATCAGTCCCTCAGCCTGAAGTCGATGAAACGAACACAGCATATGTGCGAAGTGGCTTATATACTGTAGACAGGTGAGGTGAAGCAATGGTAGGCTATATCATACTGGACAAATCAACACGTGGAAGTAGGTCATGCTTTTAGGTTACGCAAATGAAGACTTCCCTGAATCATGTGTCTAATTTATCAACTTGTCGGTTCTCTGAACCATTTATCTACATTGCTGTCAGACAGATCTATCTTGGGATTTTGATTCAGGGAATTCTTCACTTGCCTAACCAATAAGCATGACCTACTTCCACATGTGGATTTGTCTAATGTGATACATATCGTCTACGACTGCTTCACCTCACCTGTCTACAGTATATAAGCCACTTCAAAGTTGTCTAGGAGGAGCAGCCAGGAGCCTGATCTCGACCCACACAAAAACAAATCGGTGAGTGCAACTCTGAGTATCCGCACTCACTGAGCTCAGCATGTAGCCGCGTGCGCGCGCGCACACACATACACACATACACACACACACCCATACACATACACATACACACACACACACACAAACATCCCACACCCCACACTATGCTGTAGAATCCCCCAGCACACCACCAGGGCCCCCACCCCCACAGACCCCAAAACACAATGTTGGAGAGGAAACTGAATGTATAGTACACCAACACTGATGGAATAACGATTAAGTGGGAGGAGTGGCATGAAAGACTCAAAGAGGCATCACCGGACATCATTGCCCTCACTGAAACAAAGCTCACATGGATGATAACAGATGTCATCTTTCCAATGGGATATCAGATCCTGAGGAAAGACAGAGGAAACAGAGGGGGTGCAGGAGTGGCACTGCTGATCAAAGACCGATGGGATTTTGATGAGCTGGAGAGAGGAGACAGAGGAGAAGCAAGCGATAATATAATAGGAACGAATCAGTCCGGAGGTCCAAAGGTGGTAATTGCAGTGATGTATAACCCACCACAGAACAGCAGCAAGAGTATGATGAGAGTAATAGAGGGATGGTTGACCCACTGGCCAAAGTGGCCAGAAGGATTCATGCGAGCAGAGCGAAGCTACTGATCATGGGTGACTTCAACCATAAGGCAATCGATTGGGAGAACTTAGAGCCACATGGGGGCCAAGAAACGTGGAGGGCTAAGATGATGGAGGTGGTACTGGAAAATCTCATGTACCAACACGTAAGGGACACTACCAGAGAGAGAGAGGAGAGGATGAACCAGCGAGACTGGACCTAGTATTCACCTTGAGTAGCGCAGATATTGAGGACATCACATATGAAAGACCCTTTGGGCCAGTGATCATGTGGTTCTAAGCTTCGAATACATAGTAGAGTTACAAGTGGAGGGGGAAGCAGGAAGGGCCGAACGAATGAAGCCAAACTACAAGAAAGGAGACTATATAGGCATGAAAAACTTCCTGCACAGAGTTCAGTGGGACAGAGAGCTGGCAGGGAAGTCAGTAAACGAGATGATGGAATATGTGATAACAATATGCAAGGAAGCTGAGGAGAGGGTCGTACCCAAGGGTAACAGGAATAGCGAAAAAGCCAGGATGAGCCCGTGGTTCAACCAAAGGTGCAGGGAAGCCAAAACCAAGTGTGCTAGGGAATGGAAGAAGTATAGAAGGCAAAGGACCCAGGAGAATAAAGAGAGCAGTCGTAGAGCCAGAAATGAATATGCACAGGTAAGAAGGGAGGCCCAAAGACAATACGAGAATGGCACAGCAGCGAAAGCCAAATCTGGCCCAAAGCTGTTGTACAGCCACATCAGGAGGAGAACAACAGTCAAAGACCAGGTAATCAGGCTGAGGAAGGAAGAAGGGAAGGTCACAAGAAATGACCGTGAAGTGTGTGAGGAGCTCAACATGAGATTCAAAGAAGTGTTCACAGAGGAGATAGAATTGCCTCCAGAAAGGCGGAGAGGTGGGGTACACCATCAGGTGTTGGACACAATACATACAACTTAGGAGGAATTGAAGAGGCTGCTAAGCGAGCTAAATACCTCAAAGGCGATGGGGCCGGATAACATTTCTCCATGGGTCCTGAGAGAGGGAGCAGAGGAGCTATGTGTACCACTAACAACAATCTTCAACACATCTATCGAAACAGGGCGACTACCTGAGGTATGGAAGACAGCAAATGTAGTCCCAATTTTTAAAAAAAGTAGACAGACACGAGGCACTAAACTACAGACCAGTGTCACTGACATGTATAGTATGCAAGGTCATGGAGAAGATTATCAGGAGAAGAGTGGTGGAGCACCTAGAAAGGAATGATCTTATCAACGACAGCCAGCATGGTCTCAGGGATGGGAAATCCTGCATCACAAACCTACTGGAGTTCTATGACAGGGTGACAGCAGTAAGACAAGAGAGAGAGAGGGGTGGGTAGATTGCATTTTCTTGGACTGTAAGAAGGCGTTTGGCACAGTTCCACACAAGAGATTAGTGCAAAAGCTGGAGGACCAGGCAGTGATAACAGGGAAGGCACTACAATGGATCAGGGAATACCTAGGACCTGTGCTGTTTCTGGTATTTGTGAACGACATGACGGAAGGAATAGACTCCGAAGTGTCCATGTTTGCAGAAGTGAAGTTGATGAGAAGACTTCAATCGGAAGAGGACCAGGCAGAACTACATTGGAATCTGGACAGGCTGCAAGCCTGGTCCAGCAACTGGCTCTTGGAATTCAACCCCACCAAGTGCAAAGTCATGAAGATTGGGGAAGGGCAAAGAAGACCACAGACGGAGTATAGCTTAGGGGGCCAGAGCCTACAAACCTCACTCAAGGAAAAGGATCTTGGGGTGAGTATAACACCGGGCACATCTCCTGAGGTGCACATCAACCAAATAACTGCTGCAGCATACGGACGCCTGGCAAACCTAAGAACAGCATTCCGACATATTAATAAGGAGTCATTCAGAACCCTGTATACTGTGTACGTTAGGCCCAGACTGGAGTATGCAGCGCCAGTTTGGAACCCTCACCTAGCCAAGCATGTAAGGAAACTAGAGAAAGTGCAAAGGTTTGCAACAAGACAAGTCCCGGAGCTAAGGGGTATGTCCTACGAGGAGAGGTTACGAGAAATTGACCTGGAAGACAGGAGAGATAGAGGGGATATGATAACGACATGTGGAATAGTCTGGGAAGTGATGTAGTTGAGGCAGGATCCATACATAGCTTTAAGGAGAGGTATAATAAAGCTCATGGAGCGGGTAGAGTGACTGAGTAGCGGCCAATGAAGAGGCGGGGCCAGGAGCTATGACTCGACCCCTGCAACCACAACTATTTGAGTACAACTAGGTGAGTACACACACACACACACACACACACACACACACATGTGTGACGGACGGGATAGACTCAGAAGTGTCTCTGTTCTCAGATGATGTGAAGTTAATGAGGAGAATTAAATCAGATGAGGATCAGGCAGAACTTCAAAGAGACCTGGACATGCTGGACACCTGCAAAGTCATGAAGATCGGGGAATGGTAAAGAAGACCGCAGACAGAGTATAGACTAGGTGGCCAAAGACTGCAAACCTACACAAACCTACTGGAGTTCTATGACAGGGTGACAGCAGTAAGACAAGAGAGAGAAGGGTGGGTAGATTGCATTTTCTTGGACTGTAAGAAGGCGTTTGACACAGTTCCACACAAGAGATTAGTGCAAAAGCAGAAGGACCAAGCAGGGATAACAGGGAAGGCAATAGTGAGTCATGGTATGTGGCGAGGTGTCAGAGTGGGCTCCTGTAACGAGCGGGGTTTCACAGGGGTCAGTCCTAGGAACGGTACTGCTTCTGGTATTTGTAAACAACTTGACGGACGGAATAGAACCCAAAGTGTCCCTGTTTGCAGATGATGTGAAGTTGATGAGAAGAATTCAGTCGGACGAGGATCAAACAGAACTGCAAAGGTATCTGGACAGGCAGCAGGCCTGGTCCAACCCCACCAAGTGCAGAGTCATGAAGATTGGGGAAGGGCAAAGAAGTCCGCAGATGGAGTACAGTATAGGGGGCCATAGACTACAAACCTCACTAAAGAGAAAGGATCTTGGGGTGAGTATAACACTGGGCACATCTCCTGAGGCGCACATCAACCAAATAACTGGTGCAGCATACGGGCGCCTGGCAAACCTAAGAACAGCAGTCTAACATCTTAATAAGGACTCGTTCAGGACCCTATATACTGTGTACGTTAGTCCCATATTGGAGTATGCAGCACCAATTTCGAAGCCACATCTAGCCAAGCATGTAAGGAAACTAGAGAAAGTGCAAAGGTTTGCAACAAGACTAGTCGCGGAGCTAAGGGGTATGTCCTACAAGGAGAGTTTAAAGGAAATCGACCTGACGACACTGGAGGACAGGATAGATAGGGGGATATGATAACGACATATAAAATACTGAGAGGAATCGACAGGATGTTCCAGAGATGGGACACAGCAACAAGGGGTTGGAAGTTGAAGACTCAAATGAATGACAAGGATGTTAGGAAGTATTTCTTCAGTCATAGCGTGGAATAGTCTGGGAAGTGATGTAGTGGAGGCAGGATCCATATATAGCTTTAAGAAGAGGTATGATAAAGTTCATGGAGCAGGAAGAGTGACCTAGTAGCGACCAGTGAAGAGGCGGGTTCAGGAGCTGTGACTCGACCCCTGGAACAACAAGTAGGTGAGAACGCACACACACACAAACACACACACACGGGGCCAGGAGCTGTGAATCGACCCCTGCAACCACAACTAGGTGAGTACACACACACACACACAATATGCTGCCGTGCACACCTTCACTAAGTAAATTAGGCCAGAATGTACTGGTCTCCTAATTCAATCTGAAATGAGTTGTTCCCCGCAGCGTCTTCAAGACTGAGTTGTTCCCTGCAGCGTCTTCAAGACTGAGTTGTTCCCTGAAACGTCTTCAAGACTTAGATGCTCCCTGCTTCATCTTCAAGTCTAAGATATTCCTGCTGCATCTTTGGTACTGGAAAACCACATGCATCAGCATGTTAGAGACACTACCAGAGAGAGAGGGGAGGATGAACCAGCCAGACTGGCCCTTCCCTCCCCCTAGCAAGGTTTGCTCTTCTCCCAGGAATCTCAGGAAGCTAAAAATGTTAAGGGAGGGAGCCTCTCTCCACTCCCTCCACCCAGGTGTTATCACAAGGAGGGAGCCTCCCTCCACTCCCTCCATCCAGGTGTTATCATTACAAGGAGGGAGCCTCCCTCCCTCCATAATTGCGTTATGGCCACAAGGAGGGCTGAGCCTTCCTCCACACTGGTGTTATCCTCTGGACTTCCCAGGAGGGCACCTCACCAGGAGGGCACCTCACCAACCTCTCCCACTTCTCCCACCTCCATCTATGACTCACTGTAAGTGGCTCTTTCTTAAGAGTCCTTTGATGTTCTTCAAGACGTCACCTTCCAAATATCTCTCTCCCTAACCCTCTTATCCACCTCCTTCCCTTCCCCTACCTCAGCCCCCTTCCCCATTCTCACCCTCTCCCCACTTACTGCCTTGCCTTGATAGTCCTCTGGGGACGCAGTCAGATATGAGGAAATCTTATGTTAAAGTGTTATGAGTAGGAAGGCAGCACCAGCCTCAACATTCTGTTTACCCTGAGAAATTTAAGTGTGTCAAAATATATTAGAAGAACTGGAGTGTGTTGGGTGGGAAGATGACCTCTGATCTTTCCACAGCCTGACACCATGAAGTGTGACCTCTCGCCTCTACCTTGAGCGAAACGTTGTTCCCATAAAGACTTGTTCTGTAACGTGTGTCATTTCTTCGCCGTGTTGCAAGATTAAACATTTTAAGCAATTTATCCTTAATATGGCCACAGCATATGAGAAAAACTGTAGACTCATATCCGGATGAATTCCTTTTGACCCCCGTGGGACCTAGTTCCTAGGCCTTTTGCGTATCCATATGTTCTTGCACCACCATCCATGGGATGAATGTCGGTGCCATAACAAACTTGCCGCTTTTGCAGCAAAATGTAATTTACAATTCTCCTAAACAGTTATACGAGCAGAAAAATTTGTTTCGATTTGCCAGTCTCCTAGCGCCTCCTGCCTCTGTTCACCACATTCTAACACCTACTGCTCCTGTTTACTTAGACTTAACACCTATTGCCGCAGTTTACCTAGCAGTAACTAGTAATCAGGAGTTACCAAACTATTGTGGATCACAGCCTTTGTAAGTACCTTCGACCCTGGGTAAATGACTCGGGATAAAAGCTATTCTTCTTGAAAATAAACACATAAGCAGTTAATGTGATCCTTTATTGACACGTTTGCCCACGCAGTGGCTTTATCGAGTCACAGACAGATCTGTCTGTGACTCGATAAAGCACTGCGTGGGCGAAACGTTGTCAATAAAGGATCACATTATACTGCTTATGTGTTTATTTTTCCATTGTGTCGGTATTTTATACCATTTATTTCCAGCTATTCTTCTTCTTCTTCTTCTTCTTCTTCTTCTTCTTCTTCTTCTTCTTCTTCTTCTTCTTCTTCTTCTTCTTTCTTCTTCTTCTTCTTCTCTCAGTTGCCAATATCCTGCTGCTTCGCGATATCAGTTTGAGACACCTCAAATAGAAGAAGGCAACAAGGACTGTAATTAGAGAGTTCCTGGAGCTAGTTTGGACGATGAGTCTCACCGCGACAGAATTATTAAACCTCCGCAACAAAGTCACCTTAAACCAACTGATCGCTGAACCGACCAGACTGGGAAACACTCTAGACCTCACATTTACCAACAACGAGTCCGGGACATAACATTGTCGAAGGTTGCAGTCTCAGACCACAACATAATTGAAGTTCAGACTGGCGTGCAAAAGGGGCCTGGGACAGAAGAACACGCTCAGTCATGAGGTCGAATTCAAGAAATCCAACTTCAACAAGAACAACTGGGACCAGATAAATCATGGCCTTGACGAGATACACTTGGAATCTGAAACGATCACCGCCGATCTAGGTCTCTTTGCTCGGGAGGATGAACTCATTCGCACTGGAATTTTTTTTTTTTTTTTTTGCGTCGCCTGATTGGCTATTTTATTATGCACCCGCAGCTCATCCTGTGAACGGTAGTGAAAAAAAAAGAAAAGAGATTACAGGGTCACAATGGGTCTTTGTCAAACCCCGCTGACTTTTGTTGCATCACTATAAAGAAATGTTAATTATTTCAACTTTTACAGCTACTTAATATAGTTGATGTACTCAGTACAGTATGGTATACTAGCTAAAAAAAAATAATATTGCCACAAAAAATGGTCATAACTGGGTTACAATCTCTATAAAACTTCATTCATCTAGTCGATGCAAAATATGGATACAACCTCAATATTTCAGATATATTATCATTAATAATGATATATTTTGCTATATCCTGAAAGGTGTGCATGGAGGTGTCTCTGAAGGGTTGATGTTTGAACATTCTAAGATATAATGTTCCAGGATATGGCCCTGTCTGTCCATACATTTGCATTTTATGTCACTGACATTACCATACAATGCGTACTGCTAGAGGCAATTATAGCCTTAGTCTAGCAGTAACAACATCTTGCAATCTACTGAAACTGTTACTTTCTTCATAAATATGTTTAACTTGACACATTTCATTATGATGGATAATGGCTGTACTAGTTCCTAGTTGTTCTGCTCTACTTTCTATAAGCTCGTTTGTTAGTTCCTTCCTGAAACATAATTATATTCAACATTCTCTCTATTTAATGCTTATTTAGCTTAACTGTAATCCATTTCTTGATAATTTGTGTATATTTATGCCTAGCTTCATGCACAGGCATGTTGCATTCAGGTCTCAGGCTAATTAGAGCAAGTAATGAGGAAAGAAAGTCAGTTACAATTAAACAAACTTTAGAGCAACAAGTATGGCAAACAGCTCAGTTTGTAAGGTGGAATCCCAGTTATTAATTCTAATACATTCGGAATGGGGCCAATAACTTCGGAAAGCCTCTGCTGCTTGGCTGCCCATGTTATAAAAAAAAATTGCCTCTTATTCCGATGATGTAGGACAGTGAAACTGAAGTGCGTAGGTGACCATTTGTTAATCTTACATGTAGAATTGTGTGAAATTTTTACTTTTGGTGAATCATGTAAAAAAAAATTGATTCTACCTTTTCTGACTGGCTTCATTTTGTAATGGCTGATGCATCTTATGGACAGGATAGTGCCCATCAGTCAAAGCACTTTGAATCATTGGAATCTGTGCGATAACTTGAGAATGCCTCTTCTGATCAGCTGTAAATTTTAAACCCTGGTGTATTTAAGAGAAAGCAAAGTTTGCATTGTTATTGAGCAACATAAATTTATATTTGTCGGTGTTTCTAAAGAGGTAGTCATATGGATTTCCAGTCACTAACTTAAGAATTCCCTGTCTGTTGAGTTTCCAAAGATAAACCTGAATCATTCTATAGGCTCAGACCGCAGAGGGGCTAATTTGAAATTTTAATTAAATTTAAAAAAAAATCTATCGGTAAAATAGGTACCTGGGTGTTAGTCGTGTGGGTGATGTCAGGGGAACGCCTTTCCTGATCACAAGTATGGATAAAGAAATAATAAATAACTTTGAGGCAAAATAATAATGAAAAAAATCAAATGTATCTATCATAAAAAAAAAAAAAGCTGGTCACCGTTGGTTCCAGTGAAATCTTGAGATAGAAGACTTTTCTTAATCCAGGATGTCTTAAGATGTAATGAAGATATGATGTTTTTTTATCCTGGGTAGGCGGTGGTAGTCTAATGTTAAGTGGTTGGAGAAGCTCCTGTCATTTCTGGTTGTCAGTATCTCACTCCAGATCGTCAAGAAGAGATGAGGAGTCGCTATGTCCCGCTAAGTCCCATCTCTTGGGATCTCTCTCCAAATTTATATCGAACGGTTACTGTGGATGACCACGCCAGCAGCAGAGTTGATCAGAAGAGTGAAGGTGAAGTCCTTTCCCAAACTCCCATCCAAACCAGGTAAGGTTAATATACCAGGAGTAGAAACTAAAAAAACTCAGACCCGAAGAAATCTGTCGTTTTACAGCGGCCCGCTAGATGGCAGTGCCATCTAGCGGGCCTTACCACTACAACGGTAGTAGTAAGTCCTGGGATCTCTGAGAATACATCTAAAAAAGTACTTACTAAGGCACTTGAGACTTTTGTTTTTCAGATAGTTTGCTTTTTATGTTGTCGTTTGAGTTATTAGTTGGAGGTTCAACCGTTAGAATATCAAGAAGTTCCTTCGATTCTGTGTAAAATTCGTTATCCATAACAAATTTTGCATTCATAAGAATCTTGATTGTTAACTAAACTGTAAGACTTAGTATCTTCATCAAAGGAGTTTAAACAAAGACTAATTTCTCTATGGTGGTACAACTTCAAAATACTGACATGATACATTCTTTTCTTACCCTTGACATTCAAGAGATAATTTACCTTATTACTGACCTTAACTATTTTATACGGTCCACGCCAAGAAATTAACAATTTGTTGGATTTTTCTGGTAAAATATCTAAAACTTCTTTATATATTAAAATTACGCTTAGAGCTCTTTGGTCAAAATAGGTGTTGTATGTGTCCACTGAGATATTCAGGTTCTTGACAACCAACTCAGCGATTTCTTCTAATCTTTCTCTAAGATCTAAAAGAAATTGATAAGTGCTTTGAACTTTAGTTAATATCTTTAAACCACAGTTTATTCCATGTAAATAAAGGTCCAGAAACTTGCGTCTCATAGAGTAATTCGAAAGAGGAATATCCAAGGGAATCACCTGGAATTTCACGCATAGCAAAGAGCAGATATCTATGCCAGTCAGTTGGTTAAAGAAAACAAAGTTTCTTTAATATTGACTTTAAGATGGCATGTTGTTGTTCCTTTCTTCCATTACAATCTGGATGGTAAGGTGTAGTGGAAAGAAGATGAACACCCACCAGCTGGTAAACTTGGTCCATTAGTTCAGAAGTGAATTGTGCTCTTTGATCGGAAAAATTTCTCTGGGTATACCTACCCGTGAAAAGATTGAGAATAGCGCTTCTGGAACTTCTTTAGAGGTAATGGATTTCAAGGGTACAGCCTCTGAGAAACTAGACTCGTAGTCAATCATAGTCAAGATATATTTATGACCTGATGAGCGAGGAATGATAGGACCAACTATATCCACTGCAACTCTAGCAAATGGGACTGAAAGATCGGCATTTTACCATCGGAACTCTTTTAGTGCTTCCCTCCTGCGAGGTAAATTGACATACATGACAAGATCTATAATACTTATAGATGTCAGAAGACATCCCGGGCTAGAAGTACAAGTCCTTCAACTTTTCATAGGTCTTCCTATGTGGGAAATAGCCTGAGACTGGTAAGTCATGAGAAATTTTGAAAATTGTCTCATGTCAGTTCCTAGGAATTACTAACACACTTCTACCCGTGTCATTTGGATTTTCTGCTGACACTATATTCTTGAATAGAAGATTATTATATATACAAATTTATAAGAAAATTTCTTCCATTGGCTCACGTCGCCTGTAAGGCTAACTTCCGTGTTTCCCCTAAGGAAGGATCAGTCTTTTGATGACCCTCTAAATCTATGTGAGAAAGCTCAATAGGCTTTCCTTTAGAAAGAATTAACGGATGGATAGGTTTACCTTAGACTGGGCTCTGTAAAAACGTTAACAGATTCCTGTTAACCAGATTCAGTCACTTGTGCTTCTTCTTCTGTGCCGTCTAGTTTCGATGATTGAATTCCTCAGGGTTTTCCAGTGGCTTCTGATTCAAGTTATCAGTCTGACTCATTCTGGTACTGTAGTGGAAGAAACCTAATTATTAGAGGGTTAGATTTCAAACTTCTCTTAGGGGTTCTTGAAAATCTCATACAATCTCTTTCATATGGCAAAATAGTACCTTCAAAATAGTACCTGAAAACCATTTGTGTCGTGTCAGTAAATATGTATACACTTGTGTAGTGTATTGCAGTATAGCAACCCCAGACGTTACATGTAGGTTCCCTTGTTACTGTGACGTCAGAGCTCCCGCTCCTTGTGGCTACTACGTCAGAGGCCTCCCCCTCACTTCTAGGCCGACATAAAGCTGAACAGACGTGCCGGGTACTCCTCCTCTCTCAGACTCGTTAATATACCGTAACCATCCTACAGAGTGTATCCTTTTTATTGCATTTTTTTGACGATTCAAGGCATTTTCAAGGATTTCCTGAAAAACTATTTTTTTAGATAAAATATACCTATGAGTAAGCCTCCTCAAAAAAATCATAAAATTTCGAACCCCCCAAGATATTTGCACCTTACGAAACATCTAACAATTGAAAAAAGATCACTTCTTCCTAAGTAATAAGTTAATTTTATAGTTTTATATAGTGAAGGATGTGATAAATTGTTTTGAAAACCGACAATCTGAAGATTGAGACACTTATGCAACAATGGGAATCTTTATTGAAAAAACGTTTCGCCACACAGTGGCTTCATCAGTCCAATATAAAGCAGAAATGTGTAAGAAGAGGAGGAGTTTGAGGTAATCAGTCCCTCAGCCTGGAATCGATGTGTTCAGTCCATCACTCTTGTAGAAAGTACAGCATAGGTGTTCAGTACCGAAGTCTATGACCTGACTGGGTCAGTTAGGTGGTGATGGAAGCCAATATGACGATTTTCAGAGCATAGTTCTAGCGGCACAGACAACTTGTGTACCAAATAGAGAAATTAGATCAAGCAAAAATGATCCAAAATGGATAAACAATAGAATAAAACACCTCATTGGTAAAAAGAGAGGCATATATATGCGAATCAAAAGAGGAGAGGGGCACATACGAAATCAATATATTCAATTAAAGCATGAAATAAAAAAAAGAAATAAGAAAAGCAAAAAGAGATTATGAGGTTAAACTCACAAGGGATTCGAACAGTAAATCCAAAAGGTTTCTTTTAGGTATACAGAAGTAAGATTAGGGACATGATAGGCCCACTCAAAAGTCACTCAGGTCAGCTCACCGACAGTGATAAGGAAATGTGAAGAATTTTTAACACTTATTTCCTCTAAGTTTTTATACAGAAAGATAATAGTGATATTCCAGAAATAATAAACTATGTTGAACTGAACGATGATAAGTTATAAACAGTCCAAGACACTAGTGACATGGTTCACAGACAAATAGATAAATTAAAACCTAATAAACCCCCGGGCCCTGATGAACTGTTCTCAAGGGTTTTAAAGGAATATAAGGCAGAACATAGTGAACCTTTGGCTAGTCTTTTCAACTTATCTCTACGAACTGGCATAGTACTAGATGAGTGAAAAATCGCAAATATGATACCTATCTACAAATCAGGTGACAGGTCCTTAGCTTCGAACTACAGACCAGTAAGCCTAACCTCCATAGTAGGAAAATTAATGGAATCTATAATTGGGGAGGCTATTCGTAGCCATCTTGAAAGATATAAATTGATTAATGAATTTCAGCACGGTTTTACACAAGGCCGGTCCTTCAGTAAGCTTTAATAGAGTGCCAAATCGGAGACTACTGAGGAAAGTCGAGGCACACGGAAGAGGAGAAAATTTTTCCTGGTTAGAGGTGTGACTGACAGATAGGCAACAAAGAGTTTGCATAAACAGAAATCAGAGTGGGGAAGCGTCACAAGCAGTGTTCCACAGGGGTCAGTGTTGGGCCCCTTGTTGTTCACAATTTACATAAACGATATAGATGAGAGAATAAACAGTGACATAAGCAAGTTTGCCGATTACAACAATATAGGCCGTCGAGAATGTTGACGAAGTGAAAGCCTATGCTTGGCTTTTGGAAGTTTCCCCTCTAATGTTAAACACTGGAATACGGATAAGTAAACTGCAGATGACAGTTTATAACAGTGACATAAGCAAGTTTGCAACCGATTGGACAACAATATAGGCCGAAAATCGAACTTCATTAAACTAAAGTAAATGTCGAGGGATGCTAGAGTGCTCCAGGAAGATCTGAATAGACTGGTGCAGTGGTCGGTGAAGTGCCAGATGCAGTTTAGCATAGACAAATGCAAAGTTCTAAGCGTTGGAAAGGTAATTAACCATGAAACTTATAAACTAAATAATGTCGATCTTAATATCTCTGACTGCGAAAAGATTTGGGAGTTCTGGTTAGTAGTAATCAAAATCCAGACAACAGTGCGTAAATATTCAAAATAAAGCGAATAGAATTCTTGGCTTCATATCAAGAATTGTAACTAACAGGAGTCCTCAGGTTGTTCTTCAATTCTATATACCGCTGGTTAGACCTCATTTAGATTATGCTGCACAGTTCTGGTCGCCGTATTACAGAATGGATATAAATACGCTTGAAAACGTACAAAGGAGGATGCCAAAGATGATCCTGAATCTGCACTCTCTAGAAAAGCGTAAAATTAGGGAGGGGGATATGATTGAGGTGTATAAATGGAAAACGGGAGTAAATAAAGGGAATGTAAATAACGTGCTAAAAATATCTAACCAAGACATGACTCGCAACAATGGTTTCAAGTTAGAAAAATTTAGATTCAGAAAAAATATAGGAAAGCACTGGTTTGGTAAAACCTTGTGTAGTTTTAAAATAGGTTAGATAAATACATGAGTGGGTGTCGGTGGGCGTGAATTGGACCTGCCTCGCATGGACCAGTAGGCCTGCTGCAGTGCTCCTTCTTTCTTATGTTCTTACAGGAAGATGGGCGCTTACATAATGGAGTTAGATGAGGTGCAGTAGATGGAGGCACTGTCACTTGTGGACTGGACCCACCAGTTTAAGGTCATGCCCAAGACTTGGACCAGAGGTTAGCAAGTAGTCTGTGGAGATGTCCTTTGTATCAAGACTCCATGGTGTTGCTGTGTCCAGCAAGTGTCATAACACTGGAGGTGTCAGTTTCGACAAGGTGATAAATTCGACACAAGTTGTACATGTGTCGAATTCTTGTTATTGTATTCCACTGATGCTGTGATTCGCTTGCTTCTCTCCATTATGTTGGCTTCTTTTCCTTCTGTTTCTGTTGCTGCTGCTGCTTCTGTTGTTGCTGCTGCTGTTAACTCGTTGCTGCTTCTGCTCTTTCTATTGCTTCTGGTGTTGCTGGTACTGCCGTTCCTGTTGCTTCTATTGCTGCTTCTGTTGTTGTTGCTTCGCCTGTTTTGCTGTGTCTCCTGTTGTTGCTGCTGCTACTATTGTTGTTGCTGCTTCGGCTATTCTGGCTATTTCCCCTGTTGTTGCTACTGTTGTTAGCGCTTCTGCTCCTGCTGATGCTGTTGTTTTTGCTTCTGTTGTTGTTTGTGTTTCTGTTGTTGTTTGGGCTTCTGTTGTTGATATTGCTGCTTCCGCTGTTGCTGTTTGCTGTTGCTATTACGCTGTTGCTGTTGCTATTATGCTGTTGCTGTTTGCTGCTGCTATTATTAATTTATACTCACTGTCACTGTTAGGTTTTAATTTATCTATTTGTTTGAGAACCATGTCACTAGTGTCTTGGACTGTTCATAACTTATCATCGTTCAGTGCAACATAGTTTATTATTTCTGGAATATCACTATTATCTTCCTGCATAAAAACTGAGAGAAAATAAGTGTTAAAAATTCTACACATTTCCTTATCACTGTCGGTGAGCTGACCTGAGTGATAATATCTTTTGCTTTTTCTTATTTCCTTTTTTATTTCATGCTTTAATTGCATATATTGATTTCTTAAGTGCCCCTCTCCTCTTTTGATTCGCATATATATATGCCTCTCTCTTTTGACCAATGAGTTGTTTTAATATATTGTTTCTATTTGCTGTGTTGCTACCGGTGAGAGACTTCAAGCTGCCTAATGTGCCTGGTGCGATTCACAAATTGAATTGTCAGAGTCAGCTGGTGTTGGAGAGTGTTTATCACCTCCCTGGCGTGAGCCTCAGTGCTGCTGCTGCAGCTGCAGCTGCGTGGTAACAGCAACAGTTGTACTAACAGCAGTAGATCAGGTGAAACAGCAGCCACAACAGCACTAGTCGTAGCATCAGAAGGAGCAGGAATAGAAGCACTAGCAGCAGAAGCAGCAGTGACAGCAGCACCAGAAGTAAAAGCAACAGTAGAGCTTGTAGCAGAGGGAGCACTAGATGCAACAACAACAGCACTAATAGCAGTAGGAGCAGCAGAAGCAGCAACAGCAGCACTATCAGCAGTAGCAGAAACAGCAGGAACAGCACTTAGAAGCAACAATAACAGCAGCTGCATCACCACCATCAACAGTAACAACAGCACATTTGTTAAAGTGCACCGTCATCACTACCACTATCACCACAATTACAACTACCATCATTACCACAATCCTCACTATCAGCATTATCAATACAATCACTACTAACCCCATCACACCAATCGCCATCACCACTACCACCATTACTACCATTACCCAACGACCATCACTACGACAACCATTACCACAAAGACCATGATCACTATCAACACTACCATCCTCACCACTACCACTGTCACCACAGACACCATTACCACTTCCATCACAAACATTACCACCACCATTACCACAATTAAGATTATCACCATTACCAACACTACCATCACCACTACCAACATTACCATCCCCACTACCAACACTAACATCATCATTATCAACAGCACTTCAATCTCCGCTACCAACACTACCACTATCACTACTACCAACACTACCACTACCAAACACTATTATTATCACTTACAACATTGCCATCACTACCAACGCTAACATCACCATTATCATCACCACCATAACCACCACTACCAGAATCACCGCTACGACTACTGTCAAAATCACCACTACCACAGTCACCACTACCACATCACCACTACTCACCACTACCAACACTACCACTATCACCACTACCAACACTTACTACTATCACTACTACCACAATTACCCTATCACACTACCACAATCACCACTACCAATACTACCATAATCACCACTACCAACACTATCACAATCACCACTACCACAATCACCACTATGACTACTACCACAATCACCACTATGACTACTACCACAATCACCACTATGACTACTACCACAATCATTACAACGACAGTCACCACTACCACAATCACCACTACCAACACTACCACTATCACACCAACAATGACCATTCTTGAGCTCAAATTAGTCATTAAATAATATTTAATTTTTTGGAAGCATTATTTTCTGCCCATTGTAATAAATTTTAATTAATTTTTTTACATCTATAAGAATTTTATTAACGCGTTGAAATGAAGCTTTTCATCTGCAACCAATTAATATTATTATAAGTATTAATATTTTGTCTCACTTGTGTTCTGATTTTGGAACTTTTCTGGTAGATGGAACAAACATATTTGTACTGGAACTTAACTGGTAGATGGAGGAGATACTTGTACTGGAACTTAACTGGTAGATGGAGACAGATATTTGTACTGGAAATTAACTGGTAGATGGAACAACTAGATTTAAAACACAATTTATATATACTTCAACGTGGTAGTTCAGATGCTAGGTTATTCAAAATAATAAGCTGCTCCCTGAATTAAGTTGGTGGACAATATACATAAATTCATATATTGTACTACGGTGTTTTGTTTCATGTGTAAAAATAATTTGCTTCTTGTTTGATGGTAGATTCACCTCACCAGTGAGATGGTGGGATGCCTGGCACTGCTAAGCCTCCTCCTCTCCCCCAGACGTTCAGAAGATCATATATACAGTGCTAGCAAAGCACTCGACAATGCGCGGGTGTTTTCCCGAGCACTAACGGATGAGGGCTATTATGTGAGTGCAGAAAACTGTGACCAACACTTCATGGAGTTTCTTGCTATGTTATAATTCCTTTAATGTGAGTGATAGACAACAATCAAACTGAACTGTGCCTAACCCATCCTAATCTAATCTAGCCTAACCTAACCTAGACTAAGTTAGGTTATGTTGCGACAAGTTGACTTATACTGGAAATATATATGTTTTCTAATCAATATAAAAATAACATTAAAATGAAGTGCTGTTCAACACAGTGTAGCAAAAAATACAGTGCCGCCTCCCTCCCTCCCTTCCCCCCAAAAAAAATGTTGGAATGTTGTATACTGTAACTTTAACCTGCTACTGGGCACTAGGACTCTTGTGAAAAAAAAATTGATTGTAATGACTTTTACTGCGAATAATTTATAGGAAAGTTCACAAACAAACTTTAAACATGTAGTGGTATTTATTTTCATGTCATGTTTTTTTCTATTTTTTTTTTGCACATACACACATACTATATATATATATATATATATATATATATATATATATATATATATATATATATATATATATATATATATATATATATATATATATATATATATATATATATATATATATATATATATATATATTTATATATCAAACACGATCTTGACCGACGGAGACTCGACCTAGCCTGCAGGAACGCAGTGCTACGACTTACCACACTGGACCAATACTTGCATCCAGCTTTGCGACTATTCCCAGGAGCCAGCTTTCGGCAGGAAGGCTTACAGCTTTCTCTCATCCCCATCTGCACGAAACTGCAAGATTTTACAAGGTTCGTAGGGTCAGCTGTATTGAGATCAGTGTTTGTGAATATTTCGCCTCTTATGAATTCCTAGCATATTATATATATATATATATATATATATATATATATATATATATATATATATATATATATATATATATATATATATATATATATCTTTTAGGGTGACGTAAAAAAAAGAAAAGTTTGTTTTTAAATTTAGTAACGTATACAGGAGAAGGGGTTACTAACCCCTTGCTCCCGGCATTTTTGTGCGATATTAAATACAATTTCTGGCATAATTACTGAAATCTAATTGCTGCTGACAGCAGAATTTCGTAATTTTACGAAGTACAAGTATTTTTTATGTCAGACTTGCTGCTGACATGTTCCAAACAACTTAATATTACTGGACAAGTTACGTTAATGTGTCAGCATTTTGTATTTAAACCTTTAAAATATAATATTCATATTAAAAATAGATTTCAGTTTAAGTAAATTGTTTACGTATTAAAATAATTGCTTTTTGACACAGTGACTTCTAAGTATCAATAATTTTTCGTAATGTACAAGGATACCTGTCTGGTGAATTGTTCTCACATGTTACATACGCTCTACGTATACCAACTCAGGTATATTACTGCGCCAGTGCGTTAGAAGTGTTTTGATTAGCATTTAGAATCAATGAAGAACAAAAGGGCACAATTCCGTGACTGGAACAATACACAAATCCGCACAGGAGAAACTTACGACGACGTTTCGGTCCAACTTGGACCATTTACAAAGCCACGATCAGTGGTTGTTGATCGACGTGGTAATTAGAGAGCTCTGAGGGTTCTCACGATTATTATGGCTGACAGTGAATGACACTCCAGTAGCACCAAAAGGTAGGCTTTGTGCTGTACATAAAGCATGAAAGGTAGACATCTGCAAAGTAATTGTACTAAAACTATATGCTTTGTGATGTAGGCCTAAAAGTACTGGTAAAAAAAATTGTATGCTTGGTTTAACGGATATAGATATTAAATGGCTTGTATTCAAATTGGCTTTTTCTTTTAATTATTTAAAACAGCTTCAAAACAAATGGCTACTTGAAATGAAATCTAGACCAGCTTAATTATCAAATTATCTTAGTGATCATTTCATCATTTACTGTACCAGAAAATCACTAGGGAACGGATAGGCCTACACAAGACAATAAAAGTTAGGTCAACTAGAAACTACAGTAAAGAAACACTGGTAAATATGCTACACAATTGTGACTGGTCAGTGATAACAAGTTGCACGGACGTAAATGATGCCTGGGAAAAATTCAAAACAATGTTCACTGCCATCCTTGATAATATTGCACCAGTTAAAGAGGTTAGGATTAAACGAAGAACTGAACCCTGGATGACTACTGAGATAATATGAAATTCAGAGACCAGTTGATAAAAATATTTAAGGCAACAGACAGGATATTGCAGCGCTAAATGAATTCCAAAGGGTGAGGAACAGAGTGCAGAGGCTTATAAAAGGCGCAAAGGCACGGCACTATTGCTAAAAAATTGAAGCTCTGGCAACAACTAAAACAGTTGGGGTATAGCCATAAACCAGTAGATAGATCTAACATAGTACTAAATATCGATAACGAGGTATATCATGAAACAACTAAAGTGGCAAATTGCTTTAATTCCTACTACTCATCTGTCGCATCAACACTAGTAAGTAAGCTACCAGCTGCATCAAATACCTTTAACACAGACTCTGCTAAGTTAAAACATACTATACCAATAACGGAGTAACCCCAAACAGTTGTCAACTAGTAAGTGTATCTCATGACTTCGTGCAAAAAGAACTAAGCAAGTTAAACCCAACTAAGAGCACCGGCCCAGATAACATCCCGTCTAAGTTCCTAAAAGATGGCGCATCTGAACTGCCAATCCCCATTGCTCACATAATAAATTTGTCCATCACCACTAATACCTACCAGAGGGGTTAAGAAGGCCAGAGTTACTCCTATCTTCAAGAAAAATAGTAGGTCTGATGTCAGCAACTATAGGCCTGTTAGTATACTCAGTGTAATATCCAAAATTCTTAACCTTAGACTTGCAAAAAGCCTTCGATACTGTCAACCACAATATATTATGTAAGAAACTACAAGCTATCGGCATAGGTTCTGTAGACTGGCTTAAGTCCTACCTTAGCAACAGGAAACAAATTATCAAAATCAACAAAACAGAATCAGAACCCCTGCCGATAGTATGCGGAGTTCCCCAACGTAGTATTCTGGGTCCCTTATTATTCTTTTATGTAAATGACCATGTCCATCAGTGTCAAGTGCAAACTCCTACTGAATGCGGATGACAGTGCTCTGTTAGTGTCAGACCCACAAGATATAGCTAATGTATTAACACAGGAACTGGAGTCCTGCAGAAAATGGTCAGTAGACAACAAACTATCGTTACACTTCGGGAAAACTGATGCCATACTCTTTGGCAGGAAACATAAACTGAGAAGGGTAAATAATTTTAATGTCCGGTGTAATGGGGAATCCATCACTTCAGTTTCCTCAGTAAAATATCTGGGAATCCCCTTTGACTTATGCATGTCAGGAGAACTGATAGGGAACAGTGTAGTAAAGAAAGCGAATGCCAGACTGAAGTTCCTGTACAGACAAGCACAGTGTCTACCTACTGAGGCTCGCAGGACCCTATGTCTAGCCCTTATACAATGTCGTATGGACTATGCGTGCTCTTCATGGTACTCTGCCTTGACAAAAAAACTGAAAGATAGACTGCAAATCACCCAGAACAAAATGGTAAGATTCATCCTGGACCTGGGTCCAAGAGAACATGTAGGCCAGGATGAATTACAACAATTGGATATGCTGAATGTTGAAGACAGAGTAAAACAACTGAAGTTAAATCAAGTTTATAAAATTGCACACAAACAGTGTCCAGAATATCTTGCTGCCAATTTTGTCAAGGCTGGGAACCAAAGCAGTCATAGTACTAGGGGAAGAGAGCACAACTTTGTAGTACCTACAGTCAGTGGCCAGGCTTCAAACACCTTTTATTGTACAGCAATAAAGGAATGGAACAGACTCCCTGCACATGTCAAAGCCAGTCATAGCATGAGCCAGTTCAAGAAGAGAGCCAAAAGGAACCTGAGGAATGTAGCGACAGAAAGGGAGGAGAGTAATTTTTTATTTTTTAGCTAACACACATGTAATCTTACCTTATTCCTAGTATATCTCCTTTATAGTATAATAATAGATATTATCTCCTTTATAGAATAATAATATAATATTATCTCCTTTATATTATAACAATAAGGTAAAAGGACCCCAATGGAAATAAGTCACTGTCTGACTTTTTTGGGTTGTCCTATGTTCTTTACACATATGCTGCTATGTATGATAATCCATGTAACTGTATTTGTGTTAACCTGAATAAACTTACTTACTAATTCTGGTAAAAATAACATTCTGGCAACCTGAGCGGGTCTAACTCCCAGCCAGCTCATGTACCTCTCCAACCTACTTTTAAAGCTAACCACCGGAGTCGTCGCTTCAGTGATGCTACTCCGGAGTTCTGCTGATGCTACTCCGGAGTTCTGCTGATGCTACTCCGGAGTTCTGCTGATGCTACTTCGGAGTTCTGTCTGATGCTACTCCGGAGTTCTGCTGATGCTACTCCGGAGTTCTGCTGATGCTACTCCGGAGTTCTGCTGATGCTACTCCGGAGTTCTGCTGATGCTACTCCGGAGTTCTGCTGATGCTACTCCGGAGTTCTGCTGATGCTACTCCGGAGTTCTGCTGATGCTACTCCGGAGTTCTGCTCGTCCATAAACTCAACTGCTCTTCATTCTATCCTTACCGGAAAGATTTCCGAAACTGGGAATCAACTTCGTCTTCCTTTTATATATATTTTCCCAGCGCATTTATGTTCACTCTGTTATATAGAGACAAGGACCTATAAGTATAATCTAAATAAAGCCTTTCTATAGTTACAGTGAAAATAAGTATAACCCGAGGACACCTTTTATTTATACATCTTTATATGCCAAGAATTCTATTAGCTCTATTGCCTACGCTAATGCACTGTTGTCTTGGCTTTAGATTTCTGTAAACTAGAAACCCTAAATATTTATTTTTTTACATTCAGTTTGGTTGAGATTCATATTATTTAGTTTATAAATGCCATGGCTATTTTCTTTCCCAGAATTAGAACTTTATATTTGTCAACAGTAAACTGCATCTGCCACTTGTCCAGCCATGACATCAACCAATCCAGACCATACAGTAGCGCTCTAATTGTCCTCATCATTATTTAGTTGATGTCCTATTTTAGTGTCATCTGCAAACGTGCTCATATCGCTATCTATTCCCTCGTCCATGACGTTTATGTAGATTGTGAATAACAAGGGTCTCAGTACTGACATCTGTGGAACACCTCGTAGCGCTTCCCCATTCTAATTTCTTCCCATTTATGCAAACTCTCTGTTGCATATCCAGAGAGACACTTTCCCTTTCTATAATATTTCCTGTGCCATTACATTTTTTCAACAGTCTCCTGTGTTGAACTCTATCAAAGTTCTTACTAAACTACACATACACATATCTTATACATTATCATGATCTACCTTCAGAAGCAATAACTTAGAGGAAAAAGGTTAATAAATTGTTAAGCAGGTTTGCCTCTTGGAAAAATCGTGCTGAGACTCATTGATCAATTTATATCTTTCAAGGTGACTTCGAATTGCCTCTGCTATTATTGATTATATCAATTTTCCCACAACTGAGGCTAAGCTTAAACTAATTGGTCTATAATTCGAAGCTAAGGACCTCTATCTATTTATCTATCTGAAAACCATGTCACTAGTGACCTGGATCTGGCAGGCAAGAAGTACATGATTACCTTTGATCAATTACCATACACTGGCAGGTATAATAAGCGATAACCACTACCACGACCACCACTGCCACAATTACCTTCACCACCATCACAACGACCCCCACCGCTACCACCATTACCATCACCACCATAACAACGACCCCCATGGCTACCGCCATTACCACTACCAGCATCATCACTGCCACCACTACTACCATCACCACTATCACCATCATGACTTCACCACTACCACCATCATGACTACACCACTACCACCAACACTATTACCACAATCACCACTGCCACCAACACTATTACCACAATCACCACTGCCACCAACACTATTACCACAATCACCACTGCCACCAAAACTATTACCACAATCACCACTGCCACCAACACTATTACCACAATCACCACTGCCACCAACACTATTACCACAATCTCCACTGCCAAGAAAACACCACTACCAACTTCCGCATTGCCACACATCACTACTACCACCATCACCATTACCACCATCATCACTACCACCATCTTCACTACCACCATTACCATTACCACCATCATTACTACCACCATTATCATTTCAATGACCATCACCATTACCTTATCATCATTACCACCATCACCATTATCATCATCGTCACTACCACCATCACAATTACCATAATCACTATCACCATCACCATTATCATCACTATCACCATTACCACCATCCCTACCACCATCACCATTACCATCATCATCACTACCATCATCACCATTACCATCATCTTCACTACCACCATCACTATTACCATCACCATCACTACCACCATCACCATTACCATCATCATTACTACCACCATCACTATTACCATCACCATCACTACCACCATCACCATTACCATCATCATCACTACCATCGTAACAACTACCACTACTACCAGCATCAAAATAAATACTACCATCATTCTCTTCCTTGGATCAAACTCCTCATCTGCAATTCCCCAAGCGCTGTTTAACCCTAAACCCAGAGGGGTCATACAGCACCCGAGTAACGTTAGATAATTAGCATTGGCCCAGTGAAGGAGTGTCTCCAGTTGTTTGGATCAAGAACCCCTGAGCGGCATGAAGAGCAGAGTGAAGAAATAACCAGCTGTTTCCTGCAGCAGGCAGTGGTGTGTGTGTGTGTGTTAGTTACCATTTTGTCCTAGGCACATGTCGATTAGACACTAGGCCTGTTGTATGTATGTATGTGTGTGTGTGTGTGTGTAACGAAACACTTCGAAATGTTTCGGCCCCGCCGGGAATTGAACCCGGGCCCTCCGTGCGTGGAGCAAGAGCGCTAGCCACCATGCCATCGGGGCGTGTTAGTGTGTTAGTGTGTGTGTGTGTGTTAGTGTTAGTGTTAGTTAGTTAGTTACCATTTTGTCCTAGACATATGTCGATTAGACACTAGGCCTGTTGTATGTGTGTGTGTGTGTAAGGAAACACTTTGAAATGTTTCCGCCCTGCCGGGAATTGAACCCGGGCCCTCCGTGCGTGAAGCGAGAGCTTTAGCCACCAGGTCACCCCAGGGCTGTGTGTGTGTGTGTGTGTGTGAGTGTACTCACCGATTTGTGGTTGCAGGGGTCGATTCATAGCTCCTGGCCCAACCTCTTCGCTGATCGCTACTAGGTCCACTCTCTACCTTTTCCATGAGCTTCATCATACCTCTTCTTAAAGCTATGTGTGGATCCTGCCTCCACTACATCACTCTCCAGATTGTTCCACTTCCTGACAACTCTATGACTGACGAAATACTTCCTAACATCCCTGTGACTCGTCTAAGTTTTCAGCTACCGGCTGTGACCCCTTGTTGCTGTGTCCCATCTCTGGAATATTCTGTCCCTGTTCATCGTGTCAATTTCTCTCAGTAATTAATATGTTGTTATCATGTTCTGTCCTATCCGTCCTGTGTCGTCAGGTTGATTTCTCTTTACCTCTCCTCGTAGGGCATACCCTTTAGCTCCGGGACTAGTCTTGTTGCAAACCTTTGCACTTTCTCTAATTTCTTAACGTGCTTGACCAGGTGTGGGTTCCATACCGGTGCTGCATACTCCAATATGGGCCTGATGTATACAGTGTACAGTGTCTTGAATGATTCCTTACTCAGGTGTCAAAACGCTATTCTCAAGTTTGCCAGGCGCTCATGTACTGCAGCAGTTACTTGGTCGATGTCCGCCTCAGGAGATGTGCTCGGTATGATACTCACCCCAAGAGTGAGTGTTGCAGCCTTTAATTTCCTAGGCTGTACTCCGTCTGCGGTCTTCTTTGTCCTTCCCCAAACTTAATGACTTTGCACTTGCTGTGGTTAAACTCCAGCAGCCATTTGTTGGACCAGGCTTGCAGTCTGTCCAGATCTTCTTGTCGGCTTACCTGATTCTAGTCCACTTGTAGTCTTCTCATTAGCTTCACATCATCTGCGTATGTTTGTATGTGTGTGTTCGTGTACTCACTGACGTGTATTTGCAGGGGGGGGCGATACTCAGCTCCTGACCCCGCCTCCTAGATCACGTTGATTGGCATCACTGTTTTCTGGCTTCATGGGCCTTATCATATCTATTCTGGAAGCTATATATTGAGTTTGCCTCCACCGCTACCTCGTCCAAGTCATTCCACTTATCAAGAGGTCTAAGACTTAACAAATACTTCCTTACATCACTATTGCTTATCTGTTTCTTCACTTCCACCTGCATCTCCTTGATCATGGTCCTCCTAACAAAAACAGTCTGTCCCTCCTTCCTCTATTTCTTCCTCTATCTCTTCCTCTATCTCTTCGTGCTACTTCAAAAAAAAATGTTGATCATTGGTTAAAGGATTTTTATTTTACAGAACGTTTATTTAAGGTGTCATTCCTAATTACAGTTTCCATTAGTTTGCCCACAAGTGATTTATGACTAACAGGGCGGTAGTCTGAGGGTGAGGATCTGTCTCCTCGTTGCAACACTGGAGTTAGATCAGATAAATTTCAGTCGCATGACTTTTTACCTTCCTCAGTTGATTTGCTGAGTACATACATCCTTTAATGCTATGAAATTTGTTGAGTACTTCTTTTAGCATAATGCAATTTTTTGAGTACATATCTGAATTTTATTATTCTAGCTTATTTTTCTTGGTACGAAAGAGAGAGTGAGAGTGAAAAGTAAGAGTGTAAGATAAAGAGAGTCGAGAGAGAAAGAGAGAGATAGATAGATAGATAGATAGATAGATAGATAGAGAGAGAGAGAGAGAGAGAGAGAGAGAGAGAGAGAGAGGAGAGAGATAAGGTAACAACATAGTGCTGGCACTCTTAAAGCAGAGAGAGCCACGAGTGCGCTCAGATAGTGCCCTGGTGCCACTGCTGTGTCTGTCGCTGTGCGATTGTTAGGCCACTACTACACCACTGCTGTGTCTCACGCTGTACCACTGCTGTGTCTCACGCTGTACCACTGCTGTCTCACGCTGTGTCACTGCTGTGCCACTGCTGTGCCTCATACTGTGTCACTGCTGTACCACTGCTGTGTCTCACGCTGCGCAACTGTTATGCCGTTGTTACACCACTGTTCTGCCTCACAGTGTGCCACTAATATCTCACTGTTGTGTCACTGCCGTGTGTCACGCTGTGCCATTACTGTGTATCATGCTGTGCCACTAATATTTCTCACGTTGTACTGCTACTGTTTCATTGATGTGCCCCTGCTGAGTTTCATGCTGTGCAATTATTGTGTCTTATGCTGAGCCACTACTGTCTCACTGCTCTGCCACTGCTGTGTCACCCTGTGCCAGTGCTATGTCTCATGCTGTGCCACAACTGTGCCTCACACTGAGCCACTGTTGTGTCTCATGCTGTGCTACTACTGTCTCATGCAGTGCCACTACTGTGTCTCACGATGAGCCACTACTGTCTCATGCAGTGCCAATACTGTGTCTCACGATGAGGCACTACTGAACATAACAAAAAAGAAGGAGCACTGCAGCAAGCCTACTGGCCCATGCGAGGAAGGTCCAACTTACACCCACCTACACCCACTCATGAATATATATCTAACCTATTTTTAAAACTACACAAGGTTTTAGCTTCAATGACGGTACTTGGGAGTTTGTTCCACTCATCCACAACTCTATTACCAAACCAGTGCTTTCCTATATCTTTTCTGAATGTAAATTTTTCCATCTTGAGACCATTGCTGCGAGTCCTGTCTTGGTTAGATATTTTTAGCACATTATTTACATCCCCTTTATTTATTCCCGTTTTCCATTTATACACCTCAATCATATCCCCCCTAATTCTACGCCTTTCTAGAGAGTGTAGATTCAGGGTCCTCAGTCTATCCTCATAGGGAAGATTTCTGATACATGGGACCATCTTTGTCATTCTCCTTTGTACGTTTTCAAGCGCATTTATATCCGTTCTGTAATACGGCGACCAGAACTGTGCAGCATAATCTATATGAGGTCTATCCAACGATATATAGAATTGAAGAACAACCTGAGGACTCCTGTTAGTTACACTTCTTGATATGAAGTCAAGAATTTTATTCGCTTTATTTTGAATACTTACGCACTGTTGTCTGGATTTAGATTACTGCTAACCAGAACTCCCAAATCTTTTCGCAGTCAGAGATATTAAGATTGACATTATTTAGTTTATAAGAATCATGGTTATTTACCTTTCCAACACTTAGAACTTTGCATTTGTCTATGATAAACTGCATCTGCCACTTCACCGACCACTGCACCAGTCTATTCAGATCTTCCTGGAGCACTCTAGCGTCCTCGTCAGAATGAATTCAAGGGCCTATTTTGGTGTCATCGGCAAACTTGCTTATGTCGCTGTTTATACTCTCATCTATATCGTTTATGTAAATTGTGAACAACAAGGGGCCCAACACTGACCCCTGTGGAACACCGCTTGTGACGCTTCCCCACTCTGATTTTTCTGTCGGCCACGCCTCAATCCAGGAAAAAATTTCCTTTATTCCGCGTACCTTGACTTTCCTCAATAGTCTCCGATGTGGGACTCTATCAAAAGCCTTACTGAAATCCATATACACAATATCATATTCATTACCATGATCCACCTCCTCAAATACCTTAGTGAAAACGTTAGTAAGTTCGTAAGGCAGGAACACCCTTTTGTAAAACCGTACAGAGATTCATTAATCAATTTATGTCTTTCAAGATGGCTACGAATAACCTCAGCAGTTATAGATTCCATCACTTTTCCCACTGTGCAAGTTAGACTTATTGGTATGTAGTTTGAAGCTAAGGACCTATCACCTGCTTCGTAGAGAGGTATCACATTTGCCATTTTCCACTTATCTGGTACTATGCCAGTTCAAAGAAACATGTGGAAAAGACTAGCCAAAGGTTCACTAAGTTCCACCCTACATTCCTTTAAAACCCTTGTGAACAGTTCATCAGACCTGGGGATTTGTTAGGTTTTAATTCACCTGTTTGTCTGAGAACCATGTCACTAGTGACGTGGATCGTGCATAACTTATCATAATTCAATTCAACATAGTTTATTATTTCTAGAATTTACTGGTATCTTCATGCATAAAAACTGAGAGGAAATAAGAGTTAAAACGCAACACATTTCCTTATCACTGTCGGTGAGCTTACCTGTCTCACGCTGTTCAACTGCTGTGTCTCACGTCGTACCACTGCTGTGTCTCATGCTGGGAGATTGCTGTGTCTCACGTTGTACAACTGCTGTGTCTCATGCTGTACCACTGCTGTGTCTCATACTGGACCATTGCTGTGCCGCTGCTATGCCACTGCTGTGCCACCGCTGTGCCACTGCTGTGTCTCACTGCTTTGTCGCTGCTATGTTTCATTGATGTGCCACTGCTGTGTCTCACTGCTGTTTGCTGCTGTGTTTTACTGCTGTACCACTGCTGTGTCTCACTGATGTGTCGCTGCTGTGCCACTTCTGTGCCACTGCTGTGCCGCTGTTATGTCTCACTGCTATGCCACTGCTGTACCGCACTGCTGTGCCTCTGCTGTGCTGTTGCTGGGTCACTGCTGTGCCACTGTTGTGCCTCTGCTGAGCCAGTGCTGTGCCACTGCTGTACCTCACTGCTGTGTTTCTGCTGTGCTGCTGCTGTACCGCTGCTGTGCTGCTGCTGTACCGCTGCTGTGCTGCTGCTGGGTCATTGCTGTGCCACTGTTGTGCCTCTGCTGAGCCAGTGCTGTGCCACTGCTGTACCTCACTGCTGTGCCTCTGCTGTGCTGCTGTTGCACCGCTGCTGTGCTGCTGCTGCACCGCTGCTGTGCTGCTGCTGGGTCACTGCTGTGCCACTGTTGTGCCGCTGCTGAGCCAGTGCTGTGCCACTGCTGTACCTCACTGCTGTGCCTCTGCTGTGCTGCTGTTGCACCGCTGCTGTGCTCCTGCTGGGTCACTGCTGTGCCACTGTTGTGCCGCTGCTGATTCAGTGCTGTGCCACTGCTGTGCTACTACTGTACCGCTGCTGTGCCGTTGCTGTGCTACTGCTGCACCGCTGCTGTACCACTGCTGTGCCTCTGCTTTGCCTCACTGTTGCGGAATTTAATAAACATCGCCATGTTTATGTACGAGTCATCCTGTGTAATGTTAATTTGTTTATTTGTTTTTCATTGTTTCATTTCCAGTAGTTTTTGTTTTGTGTAATATGAGTAAATTTTGTGTAAAAAAAATCACTGCATAATTTTGTTGTCTTTGTGATTCTTTTCTTTTTTTAATTTTGTTTTTGTCCTGTTATTGTGTTTGTATTTTTATTGTATTCGTACTACTTTTGTCACTGCATTTCTTTAATTTCTTTGTTTCTGTATTTGCGTTGTTTTTGTCATTGTCCTTTTGTATTTGTTCTTATTTTTGTTGTAATTTTGTGTTTGTATTTGACATTTCATTTTTTTTTTGTATCCGCCCTGTTTTTGTTATTTTTGTACTTACACTGTTTTTCTCAATGTATTTCTGTATTTGTTCTGTTTTTTGTCATTGCATTTTGTGCTGTCATTGTCTCTTTGTGTTTGTGCTGTCATTGTCTCTTTGTATTTGCTCTGTTATTGTCACTGTGTGTGAGTATTTGTGTTGTTATTGTCATTTTGAGTTGACTGGAGTGAGAGGGGTCAGGTCATGTCAGGTCACCTCCATATCTTAGGGTCAATATGGGGGAGGTAAGTGACCTTATGACCTCCCAGAAGGTCAGCAGGTGGCAGGTTGAGTCTCAAACACCATACACCTGGGTGTATACACAGTTGTATATATGTGTATGTACACCGAGAGGTTTATCACTGTGATAGTACACCAAGAGGTGTGTATATCTCATTGTATATACACCGAGTGGTGTATATTCCCTGGCGATGAAAGGTTGATGTCGATCGGAAGAGGCATTTTCGGGTTATCTCACGGAGATCTTGGACGAAGAAGAACCACATTTACCACCATCACTCTAGGTATCCCCCTTTTAGATATCCCCTTTTAAGTATCCCCTTTTACGCACCCCTTTTAAGGGATACCAAATACTGATGCACTAGCAGGAGACGAAGAGGCGAGGAAAAAATAAAACACCGAAATCTTAGGAAATAAAAAAAAAAATTATAATTGTCAGAGATGAGACAAAACAATAAGATATGTCTGCACCCTGCCAGGAGTATTTACATGTACAGAAGACATACATACATACATGATGCACTAGACAATATACAGAGAAGGATAGGATGAAGGTACGGCGGTAGTCAAAAGCTTACCAATCAGGTCAGTACCTGACCAGCCGGGCTGTGGTTAGTACGCAAATAACTGCGGTGTTATTTGTGTATTGTTCGAGTCACGGTATTGTGCCTTTTTATTCTCTGAGGTTCGTACTTTGTGCTGCGTGCGACTAACAGTGACAACCTGGTTGATCAGGCCTCGATCCTCCAGGAGACCTGATCAAGCACATAATGGATCCAGGGACTCGGCTCCAGAGTTTTTATAGTTCGGTCAATTCAGTCTGTCCTCTGAATTACTTTATATTATTAAATATTTATTGATGGAGACATTCTAGCCGAACCTAACCTAACCTAACCTAACCTAACCTAACCTAACCTAACCTAACCTAACCTAACCTAACCTAACCAAGGAATTTCTTGAACATGTTTGTTAGAAAACCACATAGACGTTTACCTAAGTTAAGAGGAAGAGTTGGTTGACAAGTCAGAGTGGTAATGAAGTAGTTACATGAAAGTTAAAAAGAACACAGGTATATATATTGGTAAGAAAGTCTGGTGAAAGAAAATAAGCACTGCAGTAGGCCTACTGGCCCATGTTGTAGGTAGTAGTGGGCCAGGATGCCTACCACACTGCTTATCTCTTTCATTTCACGTGGTACCTATATATATCCTTTGTTGTGGTCTTGTATCTTTGTAACGGCTTGACAAAGCTCCTGGAGAGCGAAACGTTGCCACAATTAAATGTCACATTAGTTGCACTTGTGTCCTTTAACCTAAAGTTTTATCAGTAGTTCTACCAAGATTATTACTTACTATTTATATGTTTATAACTGGTTACAGTCGTAATAAGTTGTTTTTGCATATATGAATTATCACAAAATATTACAGTGCAGCTTACGTGTGATTTTGAATTATTTGCAATGTCTCATATTTTAGCTATGTATGCTCGAATTTCAACAGGTTTAAGTGGCTATGATTTATTTACAATAGGCAAAGTCAGGGTATTTTTCCAGAATGGAAAAATACCCTGGATAAAATATTTTGACATTTCCTGAACATTTGTGAGTGGATTTATTACTTTTGTCGCATTCCAGTACATAATGACAGAGGATGTGATAATAGTTCCTCTGACAAAGTTTACATGTTTTTTTCTGATCTACATCAGCTGGTGATGATGCAACCTGCCAGACACTGGTGACCCAGCTGGTGCCGGGCGGTAGTGACATCTATAAGTCTGCTGATCTTCATCTGATGATCTTGTTGGATGCACCATAGACATGTGGCTCCTCCTGCGTGATAGAATGATGATAGATGGACTGACTGGTGTCAGTCTCCCTCAGTCTCAAGTCAATGAAGTTCAGTTGAAGTTGTTTTAATATTATTGTTTTCAAACTTTATTGACTTGAGACTGAGGGAGACTGACACCAGTCAGTCCATCTATCATCATTCTATCACGCAGTGAAGCCACATTTTATGTGCATCCAACAAGATCATCAGATGAAGATCAGCAGACTATAGATGTCACTACCGCCCGGCACCAGCTGGTCACCAGTGTCTGGCAGGTTGCATCATCACCAGCTGATGTAGACCAGAAAAAAACATGTAACTTTGTCAGAGGAACTATTATCACATCCTCTGTCATTATGTACTGGAATGCGACAAAAGTAATAAATTCTCTCACAAATGTTCAGAGTATTTTTCCTTTCTGAAAAATTTTCCATTCTGGAAAAATACCCTGACTTTGCCTATTTTTAAATAAATCATATATATATATATATATATATATATATATATATATATATATATATATATATATATATATATATATATATATATATATATATATATATATATATATATATATAACACCCTTCGCCGTCTAGTTGCCAAAGCAGCAGTAAGAAATATTCGCCTAGAAGCTGCCAATTTACTCCAGCCACACCAACTGGGCTTTGGGGTCTCTCAAGGCAGTGAAGCCGCAGCTCATGCGGCAAGGGCCTACATCAGGGACCTACCAGAAGACAAGGCCGTAGTCAAACTTGAGAAATGCCTTTAATATGGTGAAGAGAGATGTGGTCTTGCCAGCCGTTCGGGATCGCTTCCCCAGTCTCTTTCCCTTCATTTCAGCTGGCTACAGCAAACCCTCGACTCTTTTGTTTGGGGAACATGAAATTACCTCATCTGAGGGTGTTCAGCAGGGTGATCCACTTGCTCCACTTCTCTTCTGTTTGGCAGTAAGAGAAATAACTTCCAGCCTACGCAGCGAGCTCAACATCTGGTACCTGGATGATGGCACTCTGGCGGGTAATGGGGAGTCCCTGTTAGAGGACCTACAACGGGTGAAGACGCAGCATTCTAGGCCGCGTGCCTAGAATGCTGCAGGCATTTCCCCTCTGGATCGCAACACTGAGTCTCTGAAAGAGGAAGCTGGTCGCCCTGTTGTCCTTGGTTTCTATGATGAGTTTTTCACCCAGCTCTTTGAGAAACTTTAGAGCACACTTGCCCCATGCTCCAAGGGTCTCCGACCCTATTGGGATGAAGTTATAGCAAGAGGGAAGGCCTTCATATTTGCGAGTCTTGTGGGTCTCCCTGTGTCTGGCTGCTCCACCCCCTTCAGCTACGGAGTATGGCAAGTAGGTGTCTGCCCTTGTGGCAGCACAGGTGTAATCCCATTGCTCCTGGCATTTTAGTCTTCTCATATGACACGCATGGCTTACGGAGGAAATATTCTTTTCCACTTTCCCATGGAGAATAGAGGAAATAAAGAAGAACAAGAACTATTAAGAAAAAGAAAAAAAACCTAGATGTGTGTATGTATATATATATACATGTGCATGCCTGTGTAGTGTGACCTAAGTGTAAGTAGAAATAGCAAGATATACCTGTTAACCAACGTGTTTATGAGACAAAAAAAAAAAGACACCAGCAATCCTACCATCATGTAAAACAGTTACAGGCTTTTGTTTCACACTCACTTGGCAGGACGGTAGTACCTCCCTGGGTGGTTGCTGTGAATGATGGTGAAAGTTTTTTTTTGGGCCACCCTGGCTTGGTGGGGAAAAAGCCGATGTGTTATTAAAAAAATAAATAATATAGGGAGGGGGTAAAGGAGGTTTTGTGGGCGAGGGGCTTGGACTTCCAGCAAGCATGTGTGAGCGTGTTAGATAGGAGTGAATGGAGACGAATGGTTTTGGGGACCTGTCGAGCTGTTGGAGTGTGAGCAGGGTAATATTTAGTGAAGGGATTCAGGGAAACTAGTTAATTGATTTAATTGGACTTGAGTCCTGGAAATGGGAAGTACAATGCCTGAACTTTAAAGGAGGGGTCTGGGATAGTGACAGTTCGGAGGGACTTATTCTCAGCTGTCGTATCTGAGCGCCTCTGCAAAGACAGTGATTATGTATGAGTGAGGTGAAAGTGTTGAATGATGATAAAAAAGTATTTTCTTATTGGGGATTTTCTTTCTTTTTGGGTCACCCTGCCTCGGTGAGAGACGGCCGACTTGTTGAAAAAAAATTATATATATATATATATATATATATATATATATATATATATATATATATATATATATATATATATAAGAACATAAGAACATAAGAAAGAAGGAACACTGCAGCAGGCCTACTGGCCCATGCGAGCAGGTCATCTTCCACCGGCTTAAGCCAATGCCTCGGCCCAGCCAGGTCAGGTTACATTCACTTAAGGAAGGAGCCTGCATCTGACCTAGTAGCACAAACTAGTCAGGTCAACTCACCCCACCCGCACCTACTCATATTTATCTGCCTATTTTAAAACTACACAACGTTTTAGCCTCTATAACTGTAATCGGGAGTTTGTTCCACTCATCGACAACTCTATTACCAAACCAATGCTTTCCTATATCCTTCCTGAATCTGAATTTATCATATATATATATATATATATATATATATATATATATATATATATATATATATATGAGTCATATTTGCAGTTTTCAACAATTTGGTAGTTGTTAGGATTCTGGTGACTTGTTACTGATAGTCGTATTAGACTAATTCATTTCTTCCTCCCGATCTTTCAGTATCCTTGAGGATACATTGTCGGATCCTACAACGTTTGTGGTATTCAGTTCTCCCAGCAGCATTGTCACTTTCTCTGGGCTCCTTGGATGCTGTCGAGCTTCATCTGATCCGGTTGGAAGGCCTACGTAGATGAATAATACAAAGACACTGAGACTTTTCTTTGTACCTCTCCTTTTCACCTGCGCCTGCCCTTAGGCTCGTGGGCGCGTTCCTGTCTCCTCAGTGAATACTTCCCTGAAACCTTTGCTCAGGTCCTCGCATGCCTTTGTGTCATTTTCTTCGTTTTCTCTCTCGTTCTTCGGTTTTATCACTTTATCTTTAACTGTTGTATGTGTTGGGGGATGTGAAAAGTAGTTTAGATGTTTTATTGTCTATCTTGTGGCAGTAAACGAACTCTATACATTTACCACCACTGTTTCTGTTTGTAATTTTTCTGTGCCCTTTACAGAGGCGACTTCCATGCTAACATTAAGAATGATGAACATGTGGATAATCTGTATCTGCTGTGAAGAGAAAGAGTAAAGAGACCAGAACCGTGCCTTGGGGTGTACTAACTTTCTACTATTATTGTTATAATAATAATAATAATAATAATAATAATAATAATAATAATAATAATAATAATAATAATAATAATAATAATAATAATAATGATAATAATAAAAATAATAATAATAATAATAATGATAATATAATAATAATAATAATAATAATAATAATAATAATAATATAATAATAATAATAATAATAATAATTAATAATAAAATATTAATAATAATGATAATATAATAATAATAATGATTATATAATAATAATAATAATAATATATTAATAATAATAATAATATAATAATAATGTTTATGATGTGTGATGTTAGTTCTATTGTGATGTTATGATGTTTGATGTTTTCTAGTGTATGATGTTATGATGTGATGTTAGTGTTACTAGTGTGTGATGTTTATGATGTGTGATGTTAGTGTTACTAGTGGTGTGTTTATGATGTGATGTTAGTGTTACTAGTGTGAATGTTTATGATGTGATTTAGTGTTACTAGTGTGTAATGTTTATGATGTGTGATGTTAGTGTTACTAGTGTGTAATGTTTATGATGTGTATGTTAGTGTTACTAGTGTGTAATGTTTATGATGTGTGATGTTAGTGTTCTAGTGTTATGTTTATGATGTGTGGTTTATTTACTAGTGTGTAATGTTTATGATGTGTGATGTTAGTGTTACTAGTGTGTAATGTTTATGATGTGTGATGTTAGTGTTACTAGTGTTAATGTTTAGATTGTGATGTATGTATAGTGATGTTAGTGTTACTAGTGATTTTAGATGATTTATGATGTGTGTGATGTTAGTGTTATGTGTGCAATTTATGTGTGATGTTAGTGTTACTAGTGTGTGATGTTAGTGTTACTAGTGTGTAATGTTTATGATGTGTGATGTTAGTGTTACTAGTGTGTAATGTTTATGATGTGTGATGTTAGTGTTACTAGTGTGTAATGTTTATGATGTGTGATGTTAGTGTTACTAGTGTGTAATGTTTATGATGTGTGATGTTAGTTTGTGTATGTTAGTGTGTATGTTATGTTATAGTGTGTGATGTTAGTGTTACTAGTGTGTAATGTTTATGATGTGTGATGTTAGTGTTACTAGTGTGTAATGTTTATGATGTGTGATGTTAGTGTTACTAGTGTGTAATGTTTATGATGTGTGATGTTAGTGTTACTAGTGTGTAATGTTTATGATGTGTGATGTTAGAGTTACTAGTGTGTATGTTTATGATGTGTGATTTAGTGTTACTAGTGTAATGTTTAATGTGTGATGTTAGTGTTACTGTGTTAATGTTTAGATGTGATGAGTGTTCTAGTGTGTAATGTTTATGATGTGTGATGTTAGTGTTACTAGTGTTTAATGTTTATGATGTGTGATATTAATGTTCTAGTGTGTAATGTTTATGATGTGTGATGTTAGTGTTACTAGTGTTAATGTTTATGATGTGTGATGTTAGTGTTAGTGTTAATGTTTATGATGTTGATGTTTATGATGTGTGATGTTAGTGTTATCATTTATGATGTGTGATTTATGTTAGTGTAATGTTTATGATGTTGATGTTATGTTACTAGTGTGTAATGTTTATGATGTGTGATGTTAGTGTTACTAGTGTGTAATATTTATGATGTGTGATGTTAGTGTTACTAGGTGTGTAATGTTTTAATGATGTGTGATGTTAGTGTTACTAATGTGTAATGTTTATGATGTGATGTTGTGTTAATGTTTAATTGTGATGTTATGTTCTAGTGTGTAATGTTTATGATGTGTGATGTTAGTGTTGCTAGTGTGTAATGTTTATGATGTGATGTAGTGTACTGTTTGATGTTAGTGTTACTAGTGTGTAATGTTTATGATGTGTGATGTTAGTGTTACTAGTGTGTAATGTTTATGATGTGATGTTAGTGTACTAGTGTTTAATGTTTAGATGTGTGAGTTAGTGTTATGTGTTAATGTTTATGATGTGTGATGTTAGTTAGTTGCTGGTGTGTTAATGTTTTATGATGTGTGATGTTAGTGTTACTAGTGTGTAATATTTAGAATGTGTGATGTTAGTGTTGCTAGTGTGAATGTTTATGATGTGTGATGTTAGTGTTACTTGTGTGTGATGTTTATGATGTGTGATGTTAGTGTTACTAGTGTGTAATGTTTATGATGTGTGATGTTAGTGTTACTAGTGTTTAATGTTTATGATGTGTGATGTTAGTGTTACTAGTGTGTAATGTTTATGATGTGTGATGTTAGTGTTACTTGTGTGTGATGTTTATGATGTGTGATGTTAGTGTTACTAGTGTGTAATGTTTATGATGTGTGATGTTAGTGTTGCTAGTGTGCAATGTTTATGATGTGTGATGTTAGTGTTGCTAGTGTGTGATGTTTATTATGTGTGATGTTAGTGTTACTAGTGTGCAATGTTTATGATGTGTGATGTTAGTGTTACTAGTGTGTGATGTTTATTATGTGTGATGTTAGTGTTGCTAGTGTGTAATGTTTATGATGTGTGATGTTAGTGTTACTAGTGTGTGATGTTTATTATGTGTGATGTTAGTGTTACTAGTGTGTAATATTTATGATGTGTGATGTTAGTGTTACTAGTGTGTAATGTTTATGATGTGTGATGTTAGTGTTACTAGTGTGTAATGTTTATGATGTGTGATGTTAGTGTTACTTGTGTGTAATGTTGATGATGTGTGATGTTAGTGTTGCTAGTGTGTAATGTTTATGATGTGTGATGTTAGTGTTACTAGTGTGTGATGTTTATGATGTGTGATGTTGGAGCTTCTGGTCTGTAATTTGTTATCACCATGAAAGAGTGGCGCGTGAGAGGTCATGGGAGGTCACTTGAGGGTCAATATTTGGGAGATGCCATGAATATGTAGTTTAGTGTGACACAGGTCACCCTACCCTGCAGGTTACCCCTCTCTTCTGCTTTCTCTTTGTCATTGTGCTTTCATTTTGCTTTATTTTCTCTCTCTCCACTTCTTCTACTACTTCTTCTTCTTCTTCTTCTTTTATACATGCAGTCAGTTTCTTTACAGTTCGCCTCTTCCTCTTCTTTCCATTTCTCATGAAGTTTGTTTCTCCCCCTTCCCCTCCTCTTCATAAATTACCTCTCCCTCTTTACCTCTCACTTTCCCACCCCTCCCTTGTTTTCATGCTATATTTTCCTGTTCTTCCCTGCTGCACCTCTCCTTCATTTCCCCTCTCTATCTCTCCCTCTCCCCTCGCCTCGGCACGCCAAACGCCTCATTCCCCTAGCTCTACATAACTCCCGCCTCTCTTTCCTCTCTCTCTCTCTCTCTCTCTCTTTCCCCCTCTGTCTCGTGAAAATAAAAATAAAAAACAGGCTCCGAGTTTTGCAGGGACTCCTTCTAATTTAGTGATGATTCTGCCTCTTCCCATGTTCGTTCTGAAAAATGTTCTGGTATTTTTATTGTCGTTCCGAGGTCTTCCATGATCGCTTCCTCGTTCCCTCCTCTTTCTTTCTTTTTGTCCTCTTGCCTTCTCTTCTGTTCCTCTCAGTGTTCCGAGATTTGGTTTCACATTCCGTGTCTTCTGAACCTCACAGATTGTTTACCTTGATGTCAGTACTACGTAGAGGGCACGCTGGTGCACTGGTGCACTCTGGTGCACTCTGGTGCGGTGACGCTGGTGCACTCTGTGTTTACCATGTCCTGTCACCCCAGGGAACCCTGTGTTCCACCTCGTCTTGGCCATAAGACTCGATGGTTTACCATAGTTTACCCCATCGGATAATAAGTCCTTCATGTCTTTATGTGATCTTCATTTTTTTTCGTGGTGACCTGTATGTCAGAGTGAATGTCTCAACCCACTCTGTATATAGTTTCCGACCCCAAGTGGACCTATTGGATGTGGTATTAGAATATTTCTTTTTACTGGAAATAACACTCACAGTTCTCTGGCAAAAACAACGTAGCTGATACAACTTACAAATAACCCCCGCTTCTGGAGGTAATTGAGTGATATGGGGCGTGTGCGCGACACACACACACACACACACACACACACACACACACACACACACACACACACACACACACACACACACACACACACACGACATACAAAACATATAAAATACTGAGAGGAATGACAAGGTTTGGACAGAGACAGGATGTTCCAGAGATGTGACACAGCAACAAGGGGACACAGTTGGAAGTTGAAGACTCAGATAAATCACAGGGATGTTAGGAAGTATTTCTTCAGTCATAGAGAGGTCGGGAAGTGGAATAGTTTGGGAAGCGATGTAGAGGAGGCAGGTTCCATACATAGCTTTAAGAAGAGGTATGATAAAGCTCATGGCGCAGGGAGAGTGACCCAATAGCGGCCAGTGAAGAGGCGGGGCCAGGCGCTATGTATCGACCCCTGCAACAACAACTAGGTGAGTACACACCTGGGTGGTGATGTACAGCAAGAGACTAAGACAGCAGTACGACGAAGACAAAAGAGCGATGGCGGACACGACTGAAAATAACCACAGTGTGACCAGAAATGTTGGGGCTGAGATGTTGCATGTGAGGGACACGACCAGAGAGAGAGGATGGGATGAACCAGCAAGGCTGGACTTTGTACTCACCCTGATCTATTCTGATGTAGAAGATATTGATAGTGACCACACAGACAGTGACAGTGGTCATACAGTCCTGAGTTTCAATATCTTGTGGAAGTTCAGTGAGAAAGAGACCTGGAAAGGAAACAGATAATTAATTGATGGAATATGTAGCTGGAAAGTGCCGGAAGGCAAAGGAGAAATTCATAGCCAGGAGCAGAAGTAATGGGAAGAATAGAAAGTGCCCATGGTTCAACTAGACGTACAGAGAGGCAGAATCTAAGATGCTCGAGCATTGAAACAATAGAAGGCAAAGAGCGAAGGAAAACGGAAGCAAGCCGAAGAGCCAGAAATGAATATGCATGGATAAGAGGAGAAGTTCAAGAACAGTTAGAGAATAACAAAACATCGAAATCTAAATTCGACCGTAAAAGATTCTCTTGAAGAAGGTATGACTAGGAAGTCTGTGAGGAGCTTAGTATCAAAGTTAGAGAAAAATTCTCCAACAAATTAGGAACATTAACGGAGAACAAAGAGGCAGAGCATACTAGCAAGCACTGAACAAAGCATACAACAGGATAAGTGGTGAAGGAACTACTGTGTGAGCTAGATACCCTTAGTAGACAATGGGACCAGATAATATCTCGCAGTGTGTCCTGAGAGAGGGAGTGGAAGTACTGTGAGTCACAGTCACAACCTTCAACAAGTGGATCGACTCAGGGCAACTGTCAGAGGTGTAGAAGACAGCCAATATTTAAGAATGGGATAAACAGGAAGCGTTAAATTACAGGTCAGTATCACTGAAATGCATGGAGGATCACTTACTCAGGAGTAGGTTCATAAATAACTAGAACGGTCTTGGAAAGGATAAATCCTGTCTGACGAGTCTACTAGAAGTGAGGCAGGAGAGAAAGGGATGAGTGAACTGCATATTTTTGGACTGAAAGAAGGTTTTTGACAGAGCACTACACAAGAGACTGGGACATAAGCCAAAGGAGAAAACAGGAATAACAAGTATAACTATAAATGTTTGTAGTCTATGGTGGAGTAATAACAATCTTCGGAGGCGAGCATTAGGTTTACCGAGCATAATGGTACAGGCAGTGTGTTGTGGTAGCCCACGCCAGGCCGAGGCCTACCGTTTAGGTAGAGTGAGTGAAGCAACATGCCCAACAGGGGTTACACAAGAAAGACACGGCAATGGATCAAGGAATACTTAACAGGAAGAAAACAAGAGAAGTCTGAGAAGGTGTCAAAATGGGTGTGAGTCAAGAGTGGAGGTCCACAAAAATTAGTACTAGTATCAGTGCTATTTCTTGTGTATGTGAACATGATGGAGAATACAAACAGGTGAGGATCAGGAAAAATTACAAATGGACCCGACCTTGCTGCAAAGGTCTGGTCTGACATATGGCTATTAGATTTTAACACCCCAAAAATGCAAATTTATGAAAGTTAAGGGAGGGCAAAGAAGACCACAAACGGAGAACGGGCTCAGAAAGTAAAGGTTGGAAACTTGCAATTAAGGAGAAGGACCTCGGGGTGAGCATATCACACGCTTGACTGCTGCAGCAAATGCGTACTTAGGAAATCTAAGATTAACTTTCACAAACTTAAACAATGATTCATTCCTGACACTATAGCATATTGGAGTAAGCAGCACCATTATGGAACCCACACTAATCAAATATTTCAAGCTGAAAAAGTGAAAAGGTTTGCAATGAGATTAGTCCTGGAGCCAAAGGTGTCAGCTCTAGAAGAGGCTAAGGGAGCTAAACCTAATGATATTAGAGGACAGGGCAAGAGGTGACATGATTACGAAGTTCAAAGTACTGAGAGGAATTGACAGGGTGGGCAGGGCTAGTCTGTTTAAAAGGCAGGTCTTAGTTACATGAGGGCACATCTGAAAGTTTAAAGCACAGCTGAGTCACAGAGATGTTAAGAAAGGCTTTTCTAGCCTTACTGAGTTGAGGAAGTAGAAATACCTAGGCAGTGAAGTGGTAAAATTAAGGAGAGGTATGATGGGGCTCAGTGTAGAGCAGGGACTTGCCCTGAAACCACAAATAGGTGAATACAGACAGACACACACACACACACAGTATAAAATGATACGGCAATACAAAAATGACATAGCATCGAAAGCCAAATATGACCCAAAGCTGTTGTACAGCCACATCAGGGATAAAAAAACAGTCATGGACCAGGTAATCAGGCTGAGGAAGGAAGGAAGGAAAGAAGGAGGGGAGATCACAAGAAACGACTGAGAAGTATGTGAAGATCTCAACATAAGATTTAAAGAAGTATTTTCAGTGGAGACAGAAAGGACTTCAGAAAGCCAGATTGGTGGGGTACACCAACAAGTGCTGGTCACAATGCACATAGCCGAGGAGGAGGTGAAGAGGCTGCTAATTGAGCTAGATATTTCAAAGGCGGTGAGACCAGACAACATCTTTACCTGGGTCCTGAGAGAGAGAGCAGAGGCGCTATGCATGCCACTAACAACAATCTTCAACACGTCTAACGAAACAGGACAGCTACCTGAGGTGTGGAAGACAACAAATTTGTCCCAGCTTTTAAAAAAGGAGGCAGACAGGCAGCATTAAACTACAGACCAGTTCATGCAAGTCATGGAGAAGATTATCAGAAGAAGAGTGGTGGAGCACCTGGAAAGGAAAGAGCTTATACACGACAACCAACACTGTTTCAAGGAAGGAAAATCCTGTGTCGCAAACCTACTGGAGTTTTACGACAGGGTGACGAAGTAACACAAGGCAGAGAGAGAGAGAGAGAGAGAGAGAGAGAGAGAGAGAGAGAGAGAGAGAGAGAGTGAGTAGATTGCATTTTTTAGACCGTAAGAAGGCTTTCGAAGCAGTTCCACACAAGAGATTAGTGCAGGTTAGTGCAGGCAGGAATAACAGGAAAGTCACTGCAATGGATCAGAGAATACCTGACAGGAAGGCAACAACGATGTGTCAGAGTGGGCTACTGTGACGAGTGGGGTTCCACAGGGGTCAGTCTTAGGGCCGGTGCTGTTTCTGGTATTTGTGAATGACATGACGGAAGGGATAGATTCAGAGGTGTCCCTCTTGGTAGACGATGTGAAGCTAATGAGAAGAATTCAGTTATATGAGAATCAGGTAGGACTGCAAAGGGATCTGGACAGGCTGCAAGTCTGGTCCAGCAACTATCTTCTAGAATTTTACTCCACCAAGTGCAAAGTCGTGAAGATTGGGGAAGGTCAAAGAAAACTGCAGACAGAGTGCAGGCTAGGGGATCCAAAGACTGCAAGCCTCACTCAAGGAAAAGGATCTTGGGGAGCGTATAATACCAAGCACATCTTGAGGCTCACATCAACCAAATAATGCTGAAGCATATGGGCGTCTGGCAAACCTAAGAATAGAGTTTCGAAACATTAGTAAGAATTCGTTCAAGACTCTGTACACCGTGTACATCAGGCCCATATTGGATTATACAGCACCAGTTTGGAACCCACACCTGATCAAGCCAGTCAAGAAATTAGAGAAAGTTCAAAGGTTTGCAACAAGACTAGGCCCTGGGAAGGAGATAGGGCGACATAAAATACTGAGAGGCATTGTCAAGGTGGATAGTGACAGGATGTTCCAGAGATGGGACACAGCAACAAGGGGTCACATTTGGAAGTTGAAGAGTCACAGGGATGCTAGGAAGTATTTCTTCAGTCACAGAGTCAGGAAGTGAAACAAACTAGAGAGTGATGTAGTGAAGGAAGAATCCGTACATAGCTTTAAAAAGGATAAGGTAAAGCTAATGCAGCGGGGGAGAGTGGTTCTAGTAGCGACCAGCGAAGAGACAGGGCCAGGAGCTGTGAGTCGACCACTGCAACCACAAATAGGTGAGTACACAGGGAACGCAACTGGAAGTTGAAAACTCCGATTAGTCATAGGGTTATCAGGAAGTATTTCTTAGTCTTAGGGTTACCAACAAGTGGAACAATCTGGTGAGTTAAGTAATGGAGGCAGGATCCATACACAGCTTTAAAAAGAGGTATGATAAAGCTCTTGGAGCAGGGAGAGTGAACGTAGTAGCGCCAGCGATAAGGCGGGGCCAGGAGCTTCGACTCGACCCTTGCAACCACAAATAGGTGAATACAAATAGATGAGTACACACACATCCTGCAACCATCTCCGCCACTATATATAACACACATGACTCTGCATATGAAGGTATGCAAAGCCAAGGAATAATCAACTTCATGCCTCCGCATATACGTTTCCCTTAACAGGCTGCAACGGGAAGCGAAAGTAGAGAGAAAGAGAGAGAGAGAGAGAGAGAGAGAGAGAGAGAGAGAGAGAGAGAGAGAGAGAGAGAGAGAGAGAAGAGAGAGAGAAATGCGAATCAAGGTGTTAAAGACAAGGACTTTAATAAAGAAGAAACTACAACTCATACAGAAATAACAGTGTGGCTATTGGAATTCATTTTGGCAAATGTAAGGCTTTTAAAAGTGGGACAGGCAAAGAAGACCAGTAGCAGAGTATATTCTAGGGCGATAAAGATTGTGAATATCACTCAAGAACAAGGACCTCCGGTGAGCTATATTGCCCGAGGCTCACTCAACCAAAAAAAAACAATGCAACAAATTCGAGTCTGAAAAATCTAAGATTAGTTTTCAAATGACTAGAAAGAGTTATTCACGACACTATATACAATAAATCAGGATCATCTTGAAGTATGCAGCACCAACATGGAACTCACGTGAACCCGGTAAAAGGGAGGAGGTTAGCATCAAGACTAGTTCTAGAACTACGAGGTATGAGGTATTAGGAGAGACTTAAATAGCTGAGCTTCTTGACTTTAGAGGACAGAAGGGCTAGAGATTATAAGAGGGATAGGGACACTTATTAAAATCTTAATTGAAAGGTATATTGAAAATTTACGTGATTTTGAAGATTTTAAGATTCTTGTTCACTATTTGTGTTAAGGACATATTTTTTACAGATCATACTTATATCACCAGCAATACATTTTACTTTCACAAATTTACTATTTTTGGGCCAAGTATCTTTACTCAGAGACATTTATTGTGCCAGTTTAGTGGAGAGAGAGAGAGAGAGAGAGAGAGAGAGAGAGAGAGAGAGAGAGAAGAAGAGAGAGAGAGTTGTAAACATTCTGTGGTTTAGAAAGAGTTTAACATCTTCACATAAGAACGTAACTTACATTAAGAAAACATTGTATATTTTACACATTTTTTTTACAGTAACTCCTTCACTGACATATTTTTATACATTAACTTGTGTATCAACTTGTGAATGCATTCAGTTATTAAACATGAATAAACATTAATTTACTCCAATTAACAATTATTTACGGAATTGTTACTGGTTCAAGCTGTCTATACCGTCAGTATCCTGGAACAGCCAATCAGTTCACAGACGCACCGTTCCAACAGACAGGAATATTGATGAATGAAGATTCCACGTCGATGGAAGACATAGTACAATCAGGTAAATTAACATTACATGAAGAATTTCAGTAATGAATATTAGCAGGTTCTCACTGAGGAAAAATTCATGGCCTTGAAAAGCTTGTCCTCAGATGAAAGATATTGTTATTACTTGACCTGATGAATGTAATGCTATAAGGTTGTTGAACAAGGGCGATTTCATTAGGAAAATGGAACTTATATTAAGTGATACAAGTAAATTTTACTTACTTAATGACGATCCTTTTTATGTAACATTAAATATGAAGACACAATTGATAAGTTTCATAGAATAATAAATCCCAGTAATGGTATTAGTGGCGGTATCATGTAGGGACTGACCAAAGTTCACAAAACATGTTATCCCACTCGCTTAATCCTCTCTGTAATAGATACTTTTAATTATAATTGTCGTAAACTTCGTGTTCCAATTTTGTCACTAGTCACTTCTAATTGTGATGCCTTTAAAGATTCTTTAATTTTAACTAAGGAATTATATTAAATTTCCTGATTGTACTATAGGTTCCTTCAAGGCGGGATATTTGTTCACCAATATTTTCTCAATGAAATATTAAGTATATGCACAGGTCAGCTCTTCCAAGACACTGATAATGTAGCAGATGGTTTGAACAAATAATTACTTTATAATTTATTGTTGCTAGGAGCAAATAATTGTTGATGGTGGTGCTATGGGTAATTGTCCACAACAATGGTCAATGCTTTTTCGAGTTTTCATGAGAAAAACTGACTTAATAATTGTCCCATACATTTTAAACTATTGTTGTTCAGAAGATATGTCAATGATACTTTTTTAAGCTTTCAAGTTCCCTAAACCTGTCCACTTTTTTAAGTTTTCAAGTCTAATGAAGACGTCCAGTTATTCTTTAATACATGACAAACATTCTGATATGAAAATTACTTATAAAATAGAAAAGGATTGAAAATTACCTTTCTTTTATATTTTAATTGAATTATCAGAGAATATATTCACAATCTGAGTTTACAGAAAGTCTAAATTTTCCTCTGTTATATCAGTTCAGTTGAACTAGGGATGTGCCAAAGTATCGGTATCGGTATAGGCCTTTTTTTTCTTTGGCATCAGTTAAAAAAAGCAGCCGACACCAATCGATACTTTTTAAAATATTAATATTACATTTGTGATTTAAAATATCAACATTAACAGTCTATCTTGTGATTGTAATTGTTACTCACACACACACACATACACACACACACACACACACACACACACACACACGCACACACACACAGGAGCTATGACTCGACCCCTGCAACCACAACTAGGTGAGTACACACACAAACACGCACATGCACACACAGACAAACACGCACACACACACACACACTTGCAACCACTACTAGGTGAGTACACACACAAACACGCACATACACACACAACAACGGGCACCACACACACACACATGCACACACACACACACACACACCAACCACACAAACAAACAAACAACACCACACACACACACACACACACACACACACACACACTACAAACCTCAATCAAGAAAAGATCTTGGGTGAGTATAACACCAGGCACATCTCCTGAGGCACATCAACCAAATAACTGCGCAGCATACGGGGCCTAGCAAACCTAAGAACAGCATTCCTACATCTTAATAAAGAATCGTTCAGGACCCTGTACACTGTGTACGTTAGGCCCATATTGGAGTATGCAGCACCAGTTTGGAACCCACATCTAACCAAGCACTTAAAGAAGCTTTAAGAAGAGGTATGATAAAGCTCATGGCGCAGGGAGAGTGACCAGTAGCGGCCAGTGAAGAGGTGGGGCCAGGAGCTACAGTTTTACATTGTATATCAATTTACGTTAATGAGGTGTAAGTCTGAGTATATTGTTAAGACGACGAGGCAGCTCAGGGTCTCAACTGCTGAACATTTTCCAAATAGCAATAATCACACCTCGGATAAACCATATAGGAAAATATTTCAGCACACGTCAACTGCTTGGTAAGCCTTTGTGACATGCTAAGAGTACCTTACAATTTATTCAGCTTATATCACACACTCATGTATACCTGGAATATATCTGGAGAGGGTTTCTGGGGTCAACGCCACCGCGGCCCGATCTGTGACCAGGCCTCGTAGGCATACCCTCCCGACCAGCGAATCAGATGTTAGAGTATAACAAACGGCACCCTCCACCCTTCCCCTAGTTATGCTTGCACCTTGATTCAACACAGCCAATCACAAAGAAGCTCACTAAACTTGTGAAGCGTTGTTGGACACTCATGAAGCAACACTGGTCTGCTCTCCCACAGTTTTCACTGTGTCACTTACTTGCAAAATTTGCTTCGTACATAGTGTATATACATTGTAAATATACTTGCACGTTGTTTTGGTGAAGGAAATATATATATATATATATATATATATATATATATATATATATATATATATATATATATATATACTTACTGCTCACTTTTGCTCTTTCATCATCCCTACTTTGGTCACCGTGCTACAACCAAAGACGCAGGCTACAATATTACACCAATGTTCGTAATAGCCTTCACGTTCACCAGTTAGGAACATGTGCATGAACAAGACCACCCTATGAACAAGACCAGCCTATGAACAAGACCACCCTATGAACAAGACCACCCTATGAACAAGACCACCCTATGAACGAGACAGCTTGTAAAGTGCTGGTCAGTCGCCCTTCAGACATTTAGCTGAAAATCGCAGAAGCTCTACTCGCCACACTTAGGCACATAATTATGACATAATTTATTAAGACATAATTAAAAGCTCTCAGACTTTTAATTATGTAATTTTTTTTCAGTTTAAAGTTTAAGCTTGCAAAAAAAAATTAAATGTTCATTAAAAAAATCTTAATGATTGCATTTTTGTAATTAATTATGCTATTTTCTATTGTAGACCTAAAGATGAGAATAAAAATTATGGAAGCCAAGCCAAGAAATTGTTGACAAACCTTGTGATCTCTGAAAGCTGTCTCTACAACCTCCCCGATAACTGGACTAACCATTTCCTTTAAATGATGTGGCCTTATTCCAGTGTAGCTCCCCAGCAGAGCCAGACGGGAATGACATTATTGTAAATGTCTGAGTCTTGCACAATCAATGGTTCCACAGTGGGGACATAGGTGTTGGAACTGTTGGTGCCCCTGGTTTTCTCTAAGTGCTTCAGCAGTGTCAAAGGTAAAGGTATGCGTATGTTGTGTAATCTCTTGAGGCAGTACAATGTTAGTAGGGTCGAGTCCTGGCCTGCACAGTTTGGTAAATGATTTAAAATCACTTGTTTCGTGATTTCATTGTTATATAGACTGCTTGTTGAGGCGGGTATTCAAACAGGAGGAGGCTGAAATTAATCCTTGAGATACCACTGCCACGAGTGTCCTTGGATCACGAGAAAATATGTAGCTCTGCTGCATGTGTGATCTTTGAAGGATCGCTGGCTCACAGGTAAAGGTACGCATATGTTGTTTTGTCTCTTGAGGCGGTACAATGTTCGTAGGGTCGAGTCCTGGCCTGCCACAGCATGATTTCATTGCTATATATATATACATATATATATATATATATATATATATATATATATATATATATATATATATATATATATATATATATATATATATATATATATATATATATATATATATATATTGTGTTGCTTAGCAATTCGAAAACAGGCAAAATTATTTACAAACATTACGTCTACATCCAGAGCAGAACTCGAATCTGCAACCTCTGCATCAGAGTACACAGTAATTTATCTGGGAATCTGGCGTCGTGGATAAAGTACTGTTTACTCTGATGCAGAGTTTGCAAGTTCAAGTCCTACAGTGGACGTAGAGATAATGTTTATATATATATATATATTGTGTGTGTGTATGTCGTGCCGAATAAGTCAAACCAGCGAGTTTTGCCTAAAAATCAAGAAATCAAGAGTCATTTCTGCGAATAAGCAAAGTGAAAAAAAGTTATGGAATAAATCAGCGAAAATTAATCGAAACAACGAAAAATATTTATCTTTGATTTTAAATAATATTCAATAACTTGAAACTGATCTGTGATATTTTTAGTAGAATTTTAGTAAAAAATACCTTAGGTTAGGTGAGGTTTTTAAGTTAGGTTCAGTGCAAAAATATTTTTTGGGGATCATATTCAATGAAAAAACTGTTAATCCATAAAGAATTTTTTTCGAAAACTCAATTTTGAGAACAGTTCGGCCTAATTGACCAATTCGGCTTGTTAGGCACGATATATATATCACGATATATATCGAGAAATATATATCAATAACAACACTGTGACTAGTCGAGGATTCGAACCCATATAGTTTTGGCCCGCCCCATGGTGAGCGAAAATAATACATGACGTTCTAACCCACAGGACCACGCAATCCTAGGATTGCGTGGTCCTGTGGGTTAGTCGCAGTGTTGTTATTGATTCAATACCACTCGTACATGGCTACAATAATATATATATATATATATATATATATATATATATATATATATATATATATATATATATATATATATATATATATATATATATATATACAGTGGAACCCTGAGTTTCGGCTGTAATCCGTTCCAGGATCTAGTCGAAGCGGCTGAAAGTCGAAACAATATTTCCTATAAGAAATAATGCAAATGCTATTAATCCGTTCCAGACACCCAAAAATATTCACAAAGAAATACATTTTTTTAAAGATTAACTATAGTTTTACATACATACAGCACATATAAATATATATAAAGTAATAAATTTATAATTAAACATTTAAATAAACATTTAAAATAACATTTACTTACCTTTATTGAAGAGACTTGCTGGCATCTGGAAGATAAGGAGGAGGAGAGGGGGAGGGAGCCCTCATTGTTTGGAAGGGGAATCCCCATCCATAAGGACTTCAGGTAACAAGTCACTAGAACCCTGTCGCACAAAATAACTGTCAAGAGTGCTCTGTTTCTGGTGCCTCTTTAAGATGTCCCTAAAATGGGACATTGTTTTGTCACTGAACATGTTGCAAAGATGGCTTGTTTCAGCTTGCTCAGGGTGGTATTTCTCCACGAAACTTTGCAACTTATTCCAAATTCCACACATGTCCTTAAGCTCTGAAGAAGGCACCTCCTTCACTCCCTCTTCCTCCTCCTCATGTGAAGCAAGTTCCTCAACTGTGGTCTGATGCTATTCCAGATGAAGCTCTTGCAGCTCGTCAGTGGTTAGCTCTTCCCTGTGGTCGTCCACAAACTCTTCCACATCCTCGCCACTCACAAGTGGACTAGAGCGTCATGTGTTTTCGCTCTCCAAGAGGCGGGCCAAAGCATCATGGGTTCGACCCCTGGCTAGTGCAGTGTAGTTATTGATATATATATATATATATATATATATATATATATATATATATATATATATATATATATATATATATATACAGAATGCTGTTCGAGTGCCGATACCGAATGAATTTGTTCCCATAAGGAATAATGTAAATTACATTAATCCATTTCAGACCCCCAAAAATACACTTACAAAAGCACTTACAGAAATACACTTATATAATTGTTCGAGTTGGGAACTGCTCGTATGTCGAGGCAGTGGAGATGTCATGTTTGAGGTCAATGTGTGGTGTGAATATAATGCAGAGAATTCGGAGTTTGGAAATTAGGAGGAGGTGGGATTACCAAAACTATTATCCAGAGGGTTGAAAAGGGGTTGTTGAGGTGGTTCGGACATGTAGAGAGAATGGAACGAGACAGAATGACTTCGAGAGTGTATAAATCTGTAGTGGCGGGAAGGCGGGGTAGGGGTCGGCCTAGGAAAGGTTGGAGGGAGGGAGTAAAGGTTTTGTGTGCTAGGGGCTTGGACTTCCAGCAAGCATGTGTGAGCGTATTTGATAGGAGTGAATGGAGAAAATTGTTTTTAATACTTGACGTGCTGTTGGAGTGTGAGCAAAGTAACATTTATGAAGGGATTCAGGGAAACCGGCAGGCCGGACTTGAGTCCTGGAGATGGGAAGTACAGTGTCTGCACTCTGAAGGAGGGTGTTAATGTTGCAGTTTTATAACTGTAGTGTAAAGCACCCTCTGGCAAGACAGTGATGGAGTGAATGATGATGAAAGTTTTCTTTTTCGGGCCACCCTGCCTTGGTGGGAATCGGCCGATGTGTAAAAATATATATATATATATATATATATATATATATATATATATATATATATATATATATATATATATATATATATATATATAATATATATATATATATATATATATATATATATATATATATATATATATATATATATATATATATATATATAAAATCAAATAAACTGAATTTACCTTATCCCATCCAAACTATCTTGGCCGAAAATTCGTGTTCTGAGTTAAAGAACGATAAAAAGAAGAATTCAATGAAACGTTGATATATTTACTAAGCGATGTATGGAATACCAGGAGCTAGAGACACGCCTTCGTCGGAGCCTCCGTCTGCGTCCCCACATTCTCCCCCTCCGTCAGGAGATCCTTCCCTCTCTGCCGGGTGGGGCTGGGTAGGTGGCTGCAGGACTAGACACACTGCAGTACCTACCCAGCTCCAGCGATAGTCCAACACAGTGTGACATAGCGCAACACAGTTACCAACACTAGAGGTGTACCTCCCAGAGGCAACACACAGTTACCAACACTAGAGGTGTACTCCAGAGGCAACACACAAGTACCAACACTAGAGGTATACCTCCCAGAGGCAACACACAAGTACCAACACTAGAGGTATACCTCCCAGAGGCAACACGGCTACCAACCTTCCAGACATACCTCCCAGATTTCTTAATTTCAATAATTTCTTTTAATTTCCTGTGTGAAAGTTTTAAGTCCTGATTCCCGTAATATTTTGTGTTTGGCTTTCGTTGTGGTGTGAGCGCGGGCAGCAGTGGCGATCATTTTTTCTTATTCAGTCACTTATACTCGGTACCGAGGCCAAACATTATCACTGTCTGCCTTCTACTTAATTTCTGTCCACCAATCGTTTATCACCATCTCTGCTAAGTTGTTGCCTTACTCTAGCTAGGTCAGGTCTGGATAACTCTCTCTCTCTCTCTCTCTCTCTCTCTCTCTCTCTCTCTCTCTCTCTCTCTCTCTCTCTCTCTCTCTCTCTCTCTTACACACAAAAGCTGGAACGTCACACTGTCGCTTAACTTAAGAGAACTTTTAGGAATATTGGCACCAGTGAGGCACCTCAGGCAGTGCCTTTTATCAGTACGTACACTGTGTGTGTGTGTGTGTACTCACCTAGTTGTGGTTGCAGGGGTCGAGTTCACATCTCCTGGCCCCGCCTCTTCACTGATCGCTACTGGGTCCCTTCTCTCCTTGCTTCATGACTTTATCATACCTCGTCTTAAAGCTATGTATGGTTCCTGCCTCCACTACATCACTTGCTAGGCTATTCCACTTCCTGACTACTCTATGACTGAAGAAATACTTCCTAACATCCCTTTGACTCATCTGAGTCTTCAACTTCCAATTGTGACCCCTTGTTTCTGTGTCCCCTCTCTCGAACATCCTGTCTCTATCCACCTTGTCTATTCCCCGCAGTATTTTGTATGTCGTTATCATGTCTTCCCTAACCCTCCTGTCCTCCAGTGTTGTCAGGCCGATTTCCCTTAACCTTTCTTCATAGGACATTTCCCTTAGCTCTGGAACTAACCTTGTTGCAAACCTTTGCACTTTCTCTAATTTCTTGACGTGCTTGACCAGGTACGGGTTCCAAACTGGTGCTGCATACTCTAGTATGGGCCTGACGTACACACTGCAGAGGCCACGGAATTACATGTTGAATGTAGAAACTTTATCAAGTCATGTTTCACTCTGTGTAGAATTTTATTTAGTCAAGTTTCATTCTGTGTAGAGTTTTATCAAGTCGTGTTTCACTCTGTGTAAAGCCTTATCAGGTCATGTTTCAATCTTTGTGGAGCTTTATCAAATTATGTAGACCTTTAACAAGCAGTGTTTCACTCTGTGTAAAGCTTTATTAAGGCGTATTTCACACTTTATTTAGACATGTTTCACTTTGTGCAGAGCGTCATAGTCATGTTTCACTCTGTGCAGAGCTTCACCAACTCATGCTTCGCTCTGTGTAAAGCTTTATCATGTCATATTTCACTCTGTATAGAGCTTTATCAAGTTGTGCTTCACTGTAGACTATCATGTCCTGTCACCTTTGCCAGCTTCTCACGAGTGGCTGTGGCAGCTTCACTCTTGTGTGCGGCTTAGTCACTGTGTGGGTGGCTGGCAGTGTGTTACCTGTGTGGGTGGCTGTGCCAGCTGCGTCACCTGTGTGGGTGGCTGTGGCCAGCTGCGTCACCTGTGTGGGTGGCTGTGGCCAGCTGCGTCACCTGTGTGGGTGGCTGTGGCCAGCTGCGTCACCTGTGTGGGTGGCTGTGGCCAGCTCCTTCACCTCGTGAAACTCTGTATTGCCCATCTACTCTGTGGGGGATTACCCTGACACCACCAGTGTTACCACTACGCTGTTTGGGATTACCAGGGGCTTGTTAGGGAGGTGGTAGAGTAATCCTGGCAATTACTGTTCAGTGAGTCAGGATTACCAAGTGTCGACTCTGCTCGTGCTTAGCTAACATGAATGTACTCTTACACTGGGATACTAATCCTTGCCTGGGTAATCCAGGGGCCACTTAAGCAACGTTAGGCAACTTTATTATGGGAATCTTGGGAAGGATTTGCCGTCCTGGTGAGTGAGACACATGTGCAACACTCTCCTATGTTTGTTTCCGAAACATCTGCAACATAGTATGCATCTGTGAATTATTCATCAGCTAGACGGTTTTATGCACCACTGTTACGTTATATATATCCTCCTTCACCTTTTTCTAGTTGATAAATTTTTGTCACCTTGTCGGTTGTCTAAACTGTTTATACAAAACAGTGTTCTTAGTGCCTTCTCTAAGAGTAGACACTGCTACTTGCACTTCCATTAGGGACTTAACCAGCAAGAAACCTACAAGTCTAGTTGAAGTCTGTGTCGTGAAGGGACATACACACCTCGCTTCTGTGAACATAAATCCGCTAGAAATACAAAGTTAACTATTGCAAATGTGTCTTGCTTATCTGAAGTTAACAGTGCCAGTGAAACGAGGTGGAATGAGACAAGTCTTATCATCATGGAGGAAGAGTTAATTAAACCATGTTCTTAGAATCTGTGGTTATTGTTAGAGTTTGTGGTCATTGTTAGAGTCTGTGCTCATTGTTAGAATCTGTGGTCGTTCGTCTTGGCAATATAACTATAGAACACGAGAATCTTTAAAGATAAGAGATTATCTTTCTTCAACTTTGGAGAAAAATCGCTTAAAATACCGACATGAGATAAAGACAAATACGGTATAAGTGATCAATGGTTTCACCATTTAAATGCTATTCTGGCGAACCTATAAGTGGAACATTTTGAAGCCGAGCGATTTTCCTCTATCAACACCTCGTCGGTTTCCTGGCAGCGTTATGTTGATGACATTCTCATCGTAACTCCTACAAGATTCAGTGGCTCTCGGCTCCAACACAAGCTCACCCAGGTCGAGCTCCTCTACCAGGTTCACATTCGACCTGGAAGTCGATGGCAATCCACCTTTCCTCGATGTTCTACTCTGTAAATTTGATAATGAACTACATTTCAAAGTCTACCACAAACATACCGATTAGAAATGAACGTTGCGTCATCTTAGGCTCTTTCTTAAAGCTGATCTTTTCTAAACTTCACTAGCCTCGTCGGCAGTGTCTGCCGGCACTGTGCGAACATCTTCAAATCACCTAGACGACACTCAACCGAAACGAGATACATAGTTTTTCCTAACAATTCTATTATTAAACACTTCTCCAGTATACTCTACAACACCAAATTCCACTACAATAAGGGACACCAAGTCAAAACCAGAGTAGGGATATACATAAGAACATAAGATAAAAGGAACACTGCAGCAGGCCTACTGACCCATGCGAGGCAGATCCATCACCCCCCGGCTTAGACCCGACTACCTGGAGTTAACCCTCTCCAGGTAAACTCCAGGTAGTCAGGTCACTTCCACTTAGGGAATTAGTACGGCATCAGACCTAGTAGCACAAGCTAGTCAGATCCAACTCACACCCACCCACACCCACTCATGTATTTATCTAACCTATTTTTAAAACTACACAACGACCCAGCCTCTATGACGGTACTCGGGAGTTTGTTCCACTCATCCACAACTCTATTACCAAACCAGTGCTTTCCTATATCCTTCCTGAATCTGAACTTTTCCAACTTGAAACCATTGCTGCGAGTCCTGTCTTGGCTGGATATTTTCAGCACGCTATTTACACCCCCTTTATTTATTCTTTTTTTCCATTTATACACCTCAATCATATCCCCCCTAATTCTACGCCTTTCTAGAGAGTGCAGATTCAAGGCCCTCAGTCTGTCCTCATAGGGAAGATTTCTGATACATGGGATCAACTTTGTCATCCTCCTCTGTACGTTTTCCAGTGCATTTACATCCATTCTGTAATAAGGTGACCAGAACTGTGCAGCATAATCTAAATGAGGCCTAACCAAAGATATATAGAGTTGAAGAACAACCTGAGGACTTCTATTATTTATACTTCTTGATATGAAGCCAAGGATTCTGTTAGCTTCATTGCGAACACTTATGCACTGTTGTCTTGGTTTCAGATTACTGCTAATCAGAACTCCTAAATCCTTCTCGCAATCACAAGTATTAAGATCTACATTATTCAGTTTATATGTGGCATGGTTATTTTCCTGCCCAGCATTTAGAACTTTGCATTTGTCTATATTAAACTGCATCTGCCACTTCTCCGACCACTGCATCAGTCTATTCAAATTATCCTGGAGTGCTCCAATGTCCTCACCAGAATGAATTGGACGGCCTATCTTGGTGTCATCAGCAAACTTGCTTATGTTGCTATTTATTCCCTCTTCTATGTCGTTTATGTAAATTGTAAACAACAGGGGGCCCAAAACTGACCCCTGTGGGACACCGCTTAAGACGTGCCCCCATTCCAACGACTGTGACCAAATATACACTGGAGAAATATCAAAAGACACACATTCACACACACACAATATTGTATAAAAATTGGTAATTAATACCGATAAATTGGTTTAGCAAGACACGTGAGCAAACAATAGGACATATCAGAAAACGTTCGGGTCCTGGGACCTTGATGTTAGAAGTGATCAAGGTCCCAGGACCGAAATGTATCTTTTTGAGCACACATATGCCAACAGAATGGACCACTTGAGCAACACCTGTGTTTCACACAAAAACTCCCATAACCTCCTGATCATTTACAATGGCGCTCGAATCATTGTCAAAGAAGAAGATACTTCAAAGCGCAGGATTCTGGAATCATCACCAATCAGCATGCAAAACAACTTCAACAAGAGCAACGGCTTCTTCAACGTAGTTGAGCCTCATGCCAGGAAACGTTGTGATCGTCATCCCACATAGCAACAGGTCAGAGCATGGAGGAACACTGCAGCAGGCCTACTGGCCCAAGCTAGGCATATCTTGATTCCAACCTACGCGCGGCCATACAGTTGTTTAACCCGTCATTAGTATTCCCAAGAATTCAGCTTCAACATTCCCCACCTGACTCTTCACGTCACTGTGCTCACTATGTACACGCACACATTCTGTAAACGGTACTCCACGTGACACGGAGACGGCTCACCGCGCCATTGTCATAGGGCTGCCCCTGTCATAGGCTGTAAACGGTAAATCACTTGTACCAACTCCGACACTCTTTTGGGAGCCACTGCCGAGTCACCACATGGAGAAGACACGGGCCAGGACCCTTCCTGGCTTGGGTCTGAATCTCTCCCTAATAATAATAATAATAATAATAATAATAATAATAATAATAATATATTTACTACAAGTACAAGTACAAAATATAAAGGCCTAGCTGACATAATGACATACTACTATATAGAAAGCCCCTTGTTATGCAGAGCATTTCGGGCAAATTAGGTCCTTGTCCCAGGATGCGACCCACACCAGTCCACTAACTCCTAGGTACCCATTTTACTGATGGTGAACATAGACAACCGATGTAAAGAAACACGCCCAATGTTTCTATACGCGCTGGGAATCGAACGCAGACCCTCGCCGTGTGAGGGTCTGCGACCACGCCACGGGGCGGGCTCACCTAATTGTACTCACCTAATTGTGGTTGCAGGGGTCGAGACTCAGCTCCTGGCCTCCCCTCTTCACTGATCGCAACTGGGTCCTCTCTCTCCTGCTCCAAGAGCTTTATCATACCTCGTCTTAAAGCTATGTATGGTTCCTGCCTCCACTACATCACTTGCTAGACTATTCCACTTCTATGACTGAAGAAATACTTCCTAACATCCCTTTGACTCATATGAGTCTTCAACTTTAAATTGTGACCCCTTGTTTCTGTGTCCCATCTCTGGAGCATCCTGTCTCTCCACCTTGTCTATTCCACGCAGTATTTTGTATGTCATTATCATGTCTTCCCTAACCCTCCTATCCTCCAGTGTCGTAAGGCCAATTTCCCTTAGCCTTTCTTCGTAGGACATTCCCCTTAGCTCTGGAACTAACCTTGTTGCAAACCTTTGCACTTTCTCTAATTTCTTGACGTGCTTGACCAAGTGTGGGTTTCAAACTGGTGCTGCATACTCCAGTATGGGCCTGACGTACACGGTGTACAGTGTCTTGAACGATTCCTTACTAAGGTATCGGAATGCTATTCTCAGGTTTTCCAGGCGCCCATATGCTGCAGCAGTTTTCTGGTTGATGTGTGCTTCGGAGACGTGCTTGGTGTTATACTCACCCCAAGATCTTTCTCCTTGAGCGAGGTTTGCAGTCTTTAACCACCTAGCCAATACTCTGTCTGGAATCTTCTTTGCCCTTCCCCGATCTTCATGACTTTGCATTTGGCGGGGTTAAACTCGAGATGTCAGTTGCTGGACCAGGTGTCCATCCTGTCCAGGTCTCTTTGAAGTCCTGCCTGATCCTCATCTGATTTGATTCTCCTCATTAACTTCACATCATCTGCGAACAGGGACACTTCTGAGTCTATCCCTTCCATCAAGTCATTCACATATACCAAAAATAGCACTGGTCCTAGGACTGACCCCTGTGGGACCCCGCTCGTCACAGGCGCCCACTGTGATACCTCATCATGTACCATGACTAGTTGCTACCTCTCTGTCAGGTATTCTCTGATCCATTGCAGTGCCCTTCCTCTAGCTTCTGCACTAATCTCTTGTGAGGAACTGTGTCGAAGGCCTTCTTGCAATCCAAGAAAATGCAATCAACCCACCCCTCTTTCTCGTGTCTTACCTCTGTTACTTTGTCATAAAACTCCAGAAGGTTTGTGTCAGGATTTGCCTTCCATAAATCCGTGCTGGTTGTCGTTTATAATCTTGTTCCGTTCCAGGTGCTCCACCACTCCCCCTGATAATCTTCTCCATGACTTTGCATACTATACACGTCAGTGACACTGGTCTATAGCTTAGTGTCTCTTTTCTGTCTCCTTTTTTGAAAATGGGAACTATATTTGCCGTCTTCCATACTTCAGGTAGTTGCCCAGTTTCAAGCGATGTGTTGAAGATTGTGGTTAGTGGCACACACAGCGTCTCTGCTCCCTCTCTAAGGACCCACAGGGAGATGTCCGGTCCCATCGCCTTTGAGGTATCAAGGTCATTTAGCAGCTTCTTCACCAACTCCTCAGTTGTGTGTATGTCATCCAACACTTGTTGGTATATTCTTTGTTGGTGTCCCCCTCTTTTCTATCTTCCCAGAGTCCTTCCTGTCTCCACTGTAAATACTTCCTTAAATCTCGTGTTGAGCTCCTCACATACCTCTTGATCGTTTCTTGTGAGTTCCCCACCTTCTTTCCTCAGCCTGATCACCTGGTCTTTGACTGTTGTCTTCCTCCTAATGTGGCTATACAGCAGTTTCGGGTCAGACTTGACTTTCGATGCTATGTCGTTTTCGTACTGTCGCTGGGCCTCCCTCCTTATCTGTGCATATTCGTTTCTGGCTCTCCGACTAATCTCCTTATTTTCCTGAGTCCCTTGCCTTCTGTACTTTTTCCATTCTCTAGTGCACTTAGTTTTTGCCTCCCTACACCTTCGGGTAAACCAAAGGCTCGCTTTGGTCTTCCCATTATTTCTGTTGCCCTTGGAAACAAACCTTTCCTCTGCCTCCTTGCATTTTGTTGTTATGTATTCCTTCATTTCGTTTACTGACTTTCCTACGAATTCTCTGTCCCACTGAACCTCCTTCTGGAAGTTCCTCATACCTGTGTAGTCTTCCCTTTTATAGTTTGGCTTTTCCCATTCAGCTCCTGTTACCCTCTCCACTTGTAACTCTACTATGTATTCAAGGCTCAGAACTACGTGATCACTAGCTCCAAGGGGCCTCTCATATGTGATGTCATCAATGTCTGAACTGCTCAGACTGAACACGAGGTCCAGTCTCGCTGGTTCATTCTCCCCTCTCTCTCTGGTAGTGTCCCTAACATGTTGATGAAGGAGGTTTTCCAGTACCACATCCATCATCTTAGCTCTCCATGTTTCGGGACCCCCATGTGGCTCCAGGTTTTCCCAATCGATCTCCCTGCCTCGCTGCATCTGCTTCTGGAGACGCCATGCATAGATACTAAAAATTCCAGGAAAAGGAATTTATGTACAATTGTTATGGATTCCATCACACATTGGATTACTTCTTTTTGATAAAGATGATATGTTAGCCAAAAAAAAGTACTCTGAAGGATACTGCAGAATATAACTTTGGTGTATCTGTGTCTAGCATTAGGAATAATATTAGGAGAGAACTAAATAATGAAATTGAATATTATAGGAATACAATTAGAAGTCTGAGTAGATCTATAACCCACTATGATAACATGTACGTAGATAAATATATTTATGGAGCAACTTGCAATGTGAACAGACTGACTGATGTTGTAGTGGCCAGGCTTAGGCTTGGCTACAAGTACTTTTGGCAGTTTGGGAGACACAAATGATGATCACACCAAATGCAAAGGATGTGGCCAGCTCTATGGTCACTATCTTGAACACTATGTGCTTAATTGTCCACTTGTTGAGGAATATAGAGATAGACAGTATAATAACCAATGTGACATGTCAAGATATCTTATTAATGAAAATAAGATACCAAATATATTAAGCAAATTCCCTAAATTTGCTTTTAACAGACAAGTGAAACGTAGATATACATGCAGATGTTTTCCTGTTAAGGCGTGGACCGGTAAGCCAGTGGAAGGCCTCGGTCAGATAACCAAAAGCTCCAACTGTGGGTCATCATATGACTAAGACCCGCGTCAGGAAACACTTGTCCTTTTTCCTGACGAACCTTACCTAACCTAACCTGTTAACCCTTTTGGGGCCTTGTTCCTAGGCCTTTTGTGTATCCGTATGCTCTTGCGCTACCCTCCACAGGATGGATATGGGGTGCACAACACACCAGCCACTGTGTGGGCGAGACGTTTTCAATAAAGGATCGCATTATACTGCATTTATGTCTTTATCCATTCATTTAGCTTTGCTGACGTAGGTATATGTAATATTTGTATAGTGGTGCTTGTGGTTTTGTTATGGGGATGGTTAGCTGAGTGGAAAATTACACTTGTAAATTACCCTCTATGTACAGAGAGAAAAAAATATGGTAGTTAAGTCAAGAATTGTGACACACCAATTCCTGATGCAAATCTCGGTGAATATTCATGTTTTTAACACATAACAGGAGAAAATAAGGTCTGGTGTCCAGGGCCACACAGAATACTTTCTGAACAGCTGGTGACGAGTTACCATTTTGAGACGTTTCGGTTCGACTTGGATCAGTCCTTTGTGACTAGTTAATGATCCAAGTCAGACCGAAAAGTCGTCATAAACTTCATTCTGCTATGTGTTGGTTATGTGTACATTGTTCCAGTCACGGTATTCCGCCTTGTTATTCTTCTTGCCGTCTAAAATATAATGCAAAACATAATACAAAACTGTGAAGAAAGTGAGCGAAAAATTCAGAAAAAATAGTTTTAAGCAGGAGTTGCCCCTTTAAACTTTAAAATAAAGAGAAAAAGCAATATTAGATTAATGTGAAGTGATGGGAAAGAGGAAGACTCCATCTTTCACCCTCCTGCCTCGGCCCTCACCTAACACCTTTTAAAAACCCAGCATAAAATATTTTAACAGTGAAGTGTTCGATGGAGCATTAACCACTATTAGTTTTATGTACAAATAAAGATGTAAACATATCTAGAGTAAAGATTAGGAAGGAAAACATAGGCGAGACCTGGAGACCATATATATATATATATATATATATATATATATATATATATATATATATATATATATATATATATATATATATATATATATATATATATATATATATATATATATTTAAGGGTAAAATGAAAGGGTAAGGCAGCTAGGATTGATGATATAAATATAGAAATGTTAAAAGCAGGAGGGGATATAGTTCTGGAGTGGTTGGTGCATTTATTTAATGTATGGAAGATTGTAAGGTACCTAGGGATTGCCAAAGAATATGCATAGTTCTTTTGTATAAAGGCAAAGGGGACAAAATAGAGTGTAAAAATTGTAGGGGAATAAGTCTGTTGAGTATACCAGGTAAAGTGTATGGTAGACTTATTGTTGAAAGAATTAAGAGTAAGACGGAGAGTAGGATAGCAGATGAACAAGTAGGCTTTAATAAGGGTAGGGGGTGTGTAGACCAAGTGTTTACAGTGAAACTTATAGGTGAACAGAATTTAGATAAGGTTAAAGAGATTTTTGTGGCATTTATGGATTTGGAAAAGGCGTATGACAGGGTGGATAGGGGAGCAATGTAGCAGATGATGCAAATGTATGGAATAGGAGGTAGGTTATTGAAAGCGGTGAAAAGTTTTTACGAGGATAGTGAGGCTCAGGTTAGAGTAAGTAGGCGAGAGGGAGATTATTTCCCAGTAAAAGTGGGCCATAGACAGGGATGTGTGATGTCACCGTGGTTGTTCAATATATTTATAGATGGAGTTGTAAGAGAAGTGAATGCTCGGGTGTTGGCAAGAGGTGTGGGGTTAAAATATAAAGAATCTAACTCAAAGTGGGAGTTGTCACAGTTGCTCTTTGCTGATGACACTGTGCTTTTGGGAGATTCTGAAGAGAAGTTGCAGAGGTTGGTGGATGAGTTTGGTAGGGTATATAAAAGAAGAAAATTAGAAGCGAATATAGGAAAGAGTAAGGTGATGAGGATATCAAAAAAAATTAGGTGATGAAAGATTGGATATCAGATTGGAGGGAGAGAGTATGGAGGAGGTGAATTTATTCAGATATTTAGGAGTGGACGTGTCAGCAGATAGGGCTATGAAAGATGAGGTGAATCATAGAATTGACGAGAGGAAAAAAGTGAGTGGTGCACTGAGGAGTCTTTGGAGACAAAGAACTTTGTCCATGGAAGCAAAGAGGGGAATGTATGAAAGTATAGTTATACCAATGCTCTTATATAGGTGTGAAGCATGGGTGGTGAATGTTGCAACAAGGAGAAGGCTGGAGGCAGTGGAGATGTCGTGTCTGAGGGCAATGTGGGGTGTGAATATAATGCAGAGAATTCGTAGGTTCGAAATTAAGAGGATGGTCCAGAGGGCTGAGGAGGGGTTGTTGTGGTGGTTCGGACATGTAGAGAGGAAGGAACAAAGTGATTTTGAGAGTGTATAAATCTGTAGTGGAGGGAAGGCGGGGTAGAGTTCGGCCCAGGAAAGGTTGGATTGACGGGGTAAAGGAGGTTTTGTGTGTGAGGGGCATGGACTTCCAGCAAGCATGCGTGAGCGTGTTAGATATGAGCAAATGGAGACAAATGGTTTTTAGGACTTGACGTGCTGTTGGAGTGTGAGCAAGGTAATATTTATGAAGGGATTCATGGAAACCGGCAGGTCCTACTTGAGTCCTGGAAATGGGAAGTACAGTGTCTGCACTCTGAAGGAGGGGTGTTAATGTTGCAGTTATATAACTGTAGTGTAAGCGCACCTCTGACAAGACAGTGATGGAGTGAATGATGGTGAAAGTTTTTCTTTTTCAGGCCACCCTGCCTTTGTGGAAAACGGCCGATGTGTTAATAAGAGAATACTGCGTCAACATTGAGGCCCAAGACTTCTCAACCTGCTGCCAGGAGATATCACAAATATTGCCGGAATAATTGCAAAAGTTTTTATGAAGAATCGGCATTACTCCCTCCGGTTAATGCCACAACAACCAGACCTGATGGATATGTGGGACAGCGGACCACTAACAACAACAGCAGCTTGCCTGAGCAGCCAATTAACAGAAAAGTCTGGCCCAAGGCCGAGCTACAAGGGAGTCTTTCTGGAGGTTGTTCTGGTTGTCAATGTTCCCACGGCCCGGTCCTCGACCAGGCCTCCTGGTGGATCAGGGCATGATCAACTACGCTGTTACTGCTGGCCGCACGCAATCCAACGTACGAACCACAGCCCAGCTGTTGAGATATTAACTTCAGGTATCTGTTTAGTTTCCTCTTGAAGACAGCTAGGGGCCTATTAGTAATTCCCCTTATGTATGCTAGGAGGCTGTTGAACAGTCCTGGGCCCTGGATATTTACTGTGTTTTCTATTAGTGTACTTAGGGCACCTCTGCATTTCATTAGGAGGATGCACCGTCTTCAGAGTCTTCTGCTTTCTTTGGGAGTGATTTCTATGCAGATTTGGGACCAGTCCTTCTAGGATTTTCCAGGTGTAAATTATGATGTATTCTTCTTGACTGTGTTCCAGGGAGTACAGGTCAAGGGACTTCAGATGTTCTCAGTAATTGAAGTGCTTTACTGAACTAATATGCGCAATGCAGAGTCTCTTTACATTCTCTAGATCTGTAATTTCACCTGCCTTGAATGGGGCAGTTAGTGTACAGCAGAATTCCAGCCTAGAGAGAACAAGTGACTTAAAGTAGATCATCATTGTCTTGGCATCCCTTGTTTTGAAGGTTCTCATTATCTATCCTATCTTTTTCCTCCAATATGTGGTAAGAACACTGTTGTCATCCTTAGTGATCGATAGATGTTACAGATGTATCACAAATGTAAACACAAATGGTTGAGTAGAATGATTAGATTTTTAGATTTTGTCGCAAAAGCAGTTAGTTGACTGTGCATCCTCCGTCAACTGTGGGGGGTTGTGTCATGTCGCAAGTTAGTTTATAAGAGAAAGATATAGGAGGAAGTATAAAATAAACCAGTGGAAAGCAGAGGCGCCGTGGGCACAATGAGGAAATACTGTATGAACGTCCGGGGTCCAAGTCTATTCAATATCTTACCAGAAGATATTAGAACACTGCTGGGGTAAGTGTAGAAGTCTTCAAGAGGAAACTGGACAAGCATTTTCAAACCAGGTTGTGACGGATATGTGGGGCAGTGGGCCGCCAGCAGCAACTGCTTGGTTGACCAGGCAAGCACTAGAGGATCCTAGCCCAAGTCCGGGCTCTGCGAATAGAAAAACTCTTGGAACTCATTAAAAGTAAAGGTACTTAACAAGTACCTTTAAAGAGTTACCGAGCAAAAAGAGTGTCAATAGTGTCTCTGGTTCCTTAGACGGAATGTTATATTAAAGCAGTGAGTTTTAACCAGGGGTAAATCCCCCAGGGAGTAAAAAAATGGCTAGGGGCGAATCTATTAATCCCAAAATGAAGTAATATTTCCAAATTATTCACTAAAATTTTAGGAATATTTGAGAGAAAAAGTGAAATATTCAAAATAACTTTCGTAATACTATATAACATTTGTAACATTCTGTATAATTTTCGTAATATTTGAAAAAAAAAAATGGAAAACGAGTATCGATGTTTCAAATTCGAAACGGAATTCCAACGACATCGTCTGCATCACTGTCACAAACGCTCGCCCGCGCCCAGCTGTTGCCTCAGTTGGTCTTTGTCATTGGCTAGAGGAACATCGATACTCCACTGCACAAGCATTTGCACGTTACTGTTCTCCAGAGCTGAGCTATCTACAATCTCTGCCAGTCTGAGAAAAGTAAAGAATTTTGAAGAGTTGGGGTAGATTTTTGAATGACAACTCACAGATTCATTCCCGCTTATGTCTTAAGAACATAAGAAAAAAGGAACACTGCAGCAGGCCTACTGACCCATGCGAGGCACGTCCATCACTCACCGGCTTAGACCTGACCACCTGGAGCTAATCTTCTCCAGGTAAACTCCAGGTAGTCAGGTCACTTCCACTTAAGGAATTAGTACGGAATCTGACCTAGTAGCACAAGCTAGTCAGGTCCAACTCACACCCACCCACACCCACTCATGTATTTATCTAACCTATTTTTAAAACTACACAACGTCTTAGCTTCTATGACGGTACTCGGAAGTTTGTTCCACTCATCCACAACTCTATTACCAAACCAGTGCTTTCCTATATCCTTCCTGAATCTGAACTTTTCCAACTTGAAACCATTGCTGCGAGTCCTGTCTTGGCTGGATATTTTCAGCACGCTATTTACATCCCCTTTATTTATTCCTGTTTTCCATTTATACACCTCAATCATATCCATCCTAATTCTACGCCTTTCAAGAGAGTGCAGATTCAAGGCCCTCAGTCTATCCTCATAGGGAAGATTTCTGATACATGGGATCAACTTTGTCATCCTCCTCTGTACGTTTTCCAGTGCATTTATATCCATTCTGTAATACGGTGACCAGAACTGTGCAGCATAATCTAAATGAGGCCTAACCAAAGATATATAGAGTTGAAGAATAACCTGAGGACTTCTATTATTTATACTTCTTGATATGAAGTCAAGGATTCTGTTAGCTTTATTGCGAACACTTATGCACTGTTGTCTTGGTTTCAGATTACTGCTAACCAGAACTCCTAAATCCTTCTCGCAATCACAACAAGTATTAAGATCTACATTATTCAGTTTATATGTGGCATGGTTATTGTCCTGCCCAACATTTAGAACTTTGCATTTGTCTACATTAAACTGCATCTGCCACTTCTCCGACCACTGCATCAGTCTATTCAAATCATCCTTGAGTGCTCTAATGTCCTCATTAGAATGAATTGGACGGCCTATTTTGGTGTCATCAGCAAATTTGTTTATGTTGCTATTTATTCCCTCATCTGTGTCGTTTATGTAAATTGTAAACAACAGGGGGCCCAAAATTGACCCCTGTGGGACACCGCTTGAGACGTGCCCCCATTCTGATTTCTCCCCATTTATGCAAACTCTCTGCTGCCTATTTGTCAACCATGCCTCTACCCAGGAAAAAATTTCTCCTATTCCGTGTGCCTTAAGTTTCATCAATAGCCTCTGATGTGGAACTCTATCGAAAGCCTTACTGAAGTCCATATACACAATATCATATTCATTACCATGATCTACCTCCTCAAACTCCTCATCATTGAACTTCATATTGTTTTCTGCAGCCAATTTAAAGATTTGGTTGATGTCTGCTTGGAGGCTTGCAGTGTCTTCAATGGTGGACACTGTCATGCAGATTCGAGTGTCATCTGCAAAGGAAGACACATGTGTTAAACATGAGAATAAAATATGACACTTAAATGGAGTTAGATTTTTATTTGAGGAGGTTAAACCCACTGTGGGTTGTCATGTTGGTGTCACAGCCCCACAGTGGGAGTGACCTCGATGTTTTGCTCACTGTGGGACTTTGTGAGGTGACACAACTCTCCTCAACTTCTGTCTAGTTTATATATAATTAAAAAATACATTTGAATGAAGAAACTCTTGTGACCTTTATCTGTGGTCACAAAGCTAAGAAATGTGTCAGAATTACTAACATATATAACAAATATGTCAGAATTATTAACATATGTAACAAATATATCAAAATTATTAACATATGTAACAAATGTGTCAGTATTATGAACAAATTATTTCCAAATGTAACAAAGGTGTCAGTATTATTAACGAATGTGTCAGTATTATTAACAAATGTGTCAGTATTATTAACGAATGTGTCAGTATTATTAACAAATGTGTCAGTATTATTAACAAATGTGTCAGCATTATTAACAAATGTGTCAGTATTATTAACAAATGTGTCAATATTATTAACAAATGTGTCAGCATTATTAATAAATGTATCAGTATTATTAACAAATGTGTCAGGATTTTTTAAAAATGTGTCAGTATTATTAACAAATGTGTCAGTATTATTAACAAATGTGTCAGTATTATTAACAAATGTGTCAGTATTATTAACAAATGTGTCAGTATTATTAACAAATGTGTCAGTATTATTAACAAATGTGTCAGTATTATTAACAAATGTGTCAGTATTATTAACAAATGTGTCAGTATTATTAACAAATGTGTCAGTATTATTAACAGATTTGTCAGTATAACAGATGTGTCAGTATTATTAACAGATGTGTCAGTATTATTAACAGATGTGTCAGTATTATTAACAAATGTGTCAGTATTATTAACAAATGTGTCAGTATTATTAACAAATGTGTCTGTATTATTAACAAATGTGTCTGTATTATTAACAAATGTGTCAGTATTATTAACAAATGTGTCAGTATTATTAACAAATGTGTAAGTATTATTAACAAATGTGTCAGTATTATTAACAAATGTGTCAGTATTATTAAAATGTCAATTATTCAATGTGTCAGTATTATTAACAAATTTCAGTATTATTAACAAATGTGTCAGTATTATTAACAAATGTCATATTAACAAATGTGTCAGTATTATTAACAAATGTCAGTATATAAAAATGTGTCAGTATTATTAACAAATGCACATAATTAACAAATGTAGTATTATTAACAAATGGTCAGTATTATTAACAAATGTGTCAGTATTATTAACAAATGTAACAAATGTGTCAGTATTATAAACAAATGTGTCAATATCATTACCAAATGTAACAAAGGTGTCAGTTTTATTAACACATGTAACAAATGTGTCAGTATTATTAACAAATGTTACTCATGTGTCAACCTAATATAACAATAACCTAATATAACATAACTAACCTAACCTAAGATAACATTAACCTAACCAAACGAAACATAACCACCATAACATAAACCTAACATAACATAACCTAATCTAACCTAACCTAATATAATGTAAACAAAGCCTAGCATCACGTAACTTAACATAAAACATGAACGTAACCTAACATAACATAAACATAACTTAACCTAACATAACAAAACATAAAACCTAACAGCCTAATTATAACTACAACCACCTAACATAAGACATAACCTACTAATAACCTAACGTAATCTAACCTAACCCAACGTTAGATAACACATACCTATCCTAACCAAATTCTTCTATATTCCAGGTACAGTGTGTGAGTTGGGTTCGTCACCTCACAACGTGCGTCCCTACCCACAGTGGGTCCCTACCCACAGTGTGTCCCTGCCCACAGTGGGTCCCTACCCACAGTGTGTATGTAGTGATGCTGGATTGTGAGTACCCATGCAGGACAAATGGGCTTGGAGAAAGGAGATGTGGGTTAGAGGGAGGGAGATGTGGATTATGAGGGAGGTATGGTCTAGGAGGGAGGTATGGTCTAGGAGGGAGGTATGGTCTAGGAGGAGGTAATGGTTAAAGAGCAAGAGGAAGCCACATGAGGCATAAAGGGTACTAGAAGAAAATGGGTTAAGAGTGGTAGAGTCCAGAGGCAACAAGTGAGTCGTACATAAAGTTTGGCTAGATGTGGTACATGACAGGTCAAGAGCAGAACGTGTGGTTACAGTAGTCCAGGTGGCTACAGAGACTCTGGTCATGTAACTTACAGTACAAGATCCTGTGGCTACAGAATAGCCTGGTTCGAGTGTGCTATGGCAGACCTGGAAGAGTTTACGGTAGAACTTGTTCAGAACTTACAGAGACTGCTGGTTACAGTAACCTGCTAATTACAGAAGACCTGCTGGTTACGGTAGACCTGCTAGTTACAGTAGACCTGCTGGTTACAGTAGGCCTGCTGGTTACAGTAGGCCTGCTGCTTATGGCAGACCTGCTAGTTACAGTAGACCTGCTGGTTACAGTAGACCTGCTGGTTACAGTAGACCTGCTAGTTACAGTAGACCTGCTGGTTACTGGTTACAGTAGACCTGCTGGTTACTGGTTACAGTAGACCTGCTGGTTACAGTAGACCTGCTGGTTACAGTAGACCTGCTGGTTACAGTAGACCTGCTAGTTACAGTAGACCTGCTGGTTACAGTAGACCTGCTGGTTACAGTAGACCTGCTGGTTACAGTAGACCTGCTGGTTACAGTAGACCTGCTGGTTACAGTAGACCTGCTGGTTACAGTAGACCTGCTGGTTACAGTAGACCTGCTGGTTACAGTAGACCTGCTGGTTACAGTAGACCTGCTGGTTACAGTAGACCTGCTGGTTACAGTAGGAGCGAGAAGCTTATACTTGTCAAAACTACTAAACCATTCCAACAAAGTTACGGAAGACTTGGGAGAAAATTTAAAAGCAATTACGATATGCACGAACTTCGCGCATTCAATAACACATTCAGTTAGATGTATATGCATTATGGTAACAGTAGGTAACGGACATTCAATTTTCTGGCGAATAAAATGCAGTGAGTGGTAGTAAACAAATAATTATGTAGCTTTAGTAAAGTAAAAATTCAATACCCAAAAGCAGGGTCTTGGAGCCTTTAAAGATTTAACAACAGTACATGAGAAGTAATGCTAATGATGGCAGTATTCAAATCGCTTGAGCTCTTTCATCTGGAGTACTGATGGATGCTGACGGCTCCCTTCAAGGAATGAGACACATCAGAATTGCAACAGATACAGAGATTGTTTGTTTCTCACACGGAGCCGATAAATCATTTGAACTACAGATAATGCCTTAAATTACTGAGGCTTTTCTCTCTCTCGATGAAAGAGAGAGAGAGAGAGAGAGAGATAGTGAGGGGCTAATACGAATGCAGGTGGTAATCTGATATCCTGTTGCACCTGGTCGTAACTCAGCAAGCAAAAAGAGTTCAGCAGGACAGAACACGGGCAAGGCAAACAAACAGGGGTAGATTTCTTTACCCACGTATTCCCTCACCAATATATGCACTATGTATAATATTAATGATGAGAGAAGTCAGATGGAAATTTGTACAAATCAGTCACTCAAAACAGTTGTGGTCGCGACCAGTGTTAGTGGAAGTCTGCCATTCAGCTGAAGTGCCAGGTTACCTTGGCTGAAGTAATGGGCTTCCACTTGATTGGCTGGTTGAACTGGGCAATAAATGCAACAGTAGGGCCCCAGAACTGCTACACTCTAATTATCAGTTCACTGGTCGAGAGGACATGCCAAATGGTTGTATGACGAATGTCGAATAAAATTAAACATACTCAGAGCACGTCACAAGAACCTAGTCCAAAACCTACACACTACCATAACGTATTGGAGTGAGAGATATGGAAGGATGTGTAAAATAGACGGAGTGAAAAGCAGAGGCACAAATAACAGTGAACCAAAACCTGGATGGGCGTAGATTGTTCAATATACTTCCGGCAGATATCAGTTAAACTGCAGGAAGAAGAGTAGAAGTGTTCAAGGAAAAACTGGATCACTACATGCGCCAAGAGCCCGATCAACAAGGCTGTAATAGATATGTGGTCCAGCGGGCCGCCAACATGAACAGGAAATCAACACAAAAGCCTGATAGCAAACTATGCAACGAGAATATAAGAAAACTCTCGATACCAGTCACAGGTATATCACAGGTAAATCAGGCGGTTGCAGTGGACCCGGCTGTTACAATAGATGTGATAGTTACAGTAGATTTGGTTACAGTAGACCTGGTGGTTACAGTAGACCTAGTAGTTACAGTATACCTGGTGGTTACAGTAGACCTGGTGGTTGCAGTATACCTGGTGGTTACAGTAGACCTGGTGGTTACAGTAGACCTGGTGGTTACAGTAGACCTAGTGGTTGCAGTATACCTGGTGGTTACAGTAGACCTGGTGGTTACAGTAGACCTGGTGGTTACAGTAGACCTGGTGATTACAGTAGAACTGGTGGTTACAGTAGACCTGATGGTTACAGTAGACCTGGTGGTTACAGTAGACCTGGTGGTTACAGTAGACCTGGTGGTTACAGTAGACCTGGTGATTACAGTAGACCTGGTGGTTACAGTAGACCTGATGGTTACAGTAGACCTGGTGGTTACAGTAAATTTTTGAATTACTTAAGGCCTGGTGGTAGAATCAGTTCTGGGAAATACAGTTGGCCTTGTGGTTACAGTAAGTCTGGGTGTTACAAGGGCCTGAGTGTTACAAAACTCGTACTAACAACAAGCATTGATGGGGTAAATGACTTAGGTATCTGATGATTAGTTACACTGATGAAGTATTTAGAAAACACTTGAATATTTATGAAGGAGTTGTCTCCAAATACATGTACACAGTATGAGAATAATGGTCCTGATAGTACACACAGTGTGAGAATAATGGTCCTGATAGTACACACAGTGTAAGAATAATGGTCCTGATAGTACACACAGTGTGAGAATAATGGTTCTGATAGTACACACAGTGTGAGAATAATGGTCCTGATAGTACACACAGTGTAGAATAATGGTCCTGATAGTACACACAGTGTGAGAATAATGGTCCTGATAGTACACACAGTGTGAAAATAATGGTTCTGATAGTACACACAGTGTAGAATAATGGTCCTGATAGTACATCAGTGTGAGAATAATGGTCCTGATAGTACACACAGTGTGAGAATAATGGTCCTGATAGTCACAGTGTGAGAATAATGGTCCTGATAGTACACACAGTGTGAGAATAATGGTCCTCATAGTACACAGTGTGAGAATAATGGTCCTGATAGTACACACAGTGTGAGAATAATGGTCCTCATAGTACACACAGTGTGAGAATAATGGTCCTCATAGTACACACAGTGTGAGAATAATGGTCATTATAGTACACACAGTGTGAGAATAATAGTCCTCATAGTACACACAGTGTGAGAATAATGGTCCTCATAGTACACAGTGTGAGAATAATAGTCCTCATAGTACACACAGTGTGAGAATAATGGTCCTCATAGTACACAGTGTGAGAATAATGGTCCTCATAGTACACATTGTGAGAATAGTTGTACTGACAGTACACACAGTGTGAGAATAGTTGTACTGACAGTACACACAGTGTAAGAATGGTTGTAGTGACGATTTGCATTTAGTTTTTTTTTTAGCTGGTAACTAGTACTAACTTGCAGAGGAACTTGTGTAGCCTAGGACCTCCCAGCCCAGGACGGGAGGTACTTACCTCCCAGCTCAGGACGGGAGGTACTAACCTCCCAGCTCAGGAAGGGAGGTAGTGACCTCCTAGCTTAGGACGGGAGGTAGTGATCTCCCAGCCCAGGAGAGGAGGTAATGACATCCCAGCCCTGGGCGGGAGGTCTAGCCTGAAATCAAGAGTCTGATGATGATATTTTATCCCCGACTCTCTGCATTATACTCCGATGATGGTTGGACTGACTGGTGTCTTACATATACTTAATGTGCTGCCTCTATTCTTATGGGTTTTTCCAAGTCATCAATTTCATTATGCATTTCAGTGTTTATGTCAGAAGGAATCAAAGTTAGGTTTCCCCTGACTACGTTATTAATCCTTTCGTCATACCTGTGTCTCTTCTGACGCATATTTCTTCAAGGTGTTAACAACACTTAGTGATGTATAATGAAGGTGTCAAGAGGGACGTGAGATCACCTTTGAATGCAAGGAGCGTAGCATGCAATTCACCTTGCAGAAGAATAAGACACTTGAGCAACATCTGAGTATCTTTAATGTGGAGGAAACGTTTCACCAGCCAGTGGCTTCATCAGTCCAAAACAGGGACGAACGGTGGAAGACGAGAAGAGTTTAGGTAATCAGTCCCTCAGCCTGGAGATGATGCGGTCAGTCCACTAATCCTGATTAACAGCAACAGTCACACAAGATCACCTTGGAGAGTACATGTCCAATTACAGGTGTGGGCTCCACTGTCAGGCTAGGAGGCACCACTGCCTAACAGTGATGGCACTACCAGTTATACTTGTGGCTTGGTGCACTCCTTACATGATTAAATGGCAAACCTGTTCTTGAAAACCATATTAGTTATCCCACTTATTCTCATAAGTTGGTTTCCCACATACATGTAAGTTAACATGTAATAATAACAGCTTTGTGTCCATACGTAAGTTACATACGTATTTATAACATTATTGAGTAAAGACAGAAAGAGCACAAGAGTAATAAAAGTTATTCAAGAAATTGGATTTTTTTTTCATATATGTAACAGCCAATCCATAAACATCTTCCAGTATTGGTCCGTTGCAGCACATGCGTCTGATTCCTGGAATGTGATATACATATAGAAATGCGAGTACCATTAGTACGAGTAGTCAGTGTTCTGTAGAGCCAGAGTAGATTCAGGTGAAATCCCAGAGGACTTTAAAAGTACAGACGTAGCTCCTTTTCACAAAGGAAGCAGCACAACAATGGCAAAAATCTACAGACCAGACTCACCAACTTCAAAATCTTGGAATATTTGCTGGAACAACAAAGTTACTGACTCTGGAGAAATAAACCCAAGTAAATATTATGTCTTTAGAAAAGAAAGGTAATGCCTATCCCAACTATTAGACCATTATGTCGAATTTAATGCGGCTTTGGAAGGAAAAAACTGGAACGTAATCTACACGGATTTTGCAAAGGCACCTGACAACTACGACCATAGAGCAGTAGCTTATAAAATGAAGTCTAGCAGGAAAAGTAAGTAAATGGACATTTCCAATTTCTAACAGATCACATAGATTAGGAGGAAAGAAAACAAAGTCGAGTTTCAGCAAAGATGTTCATTGCACTAAATCAGGATCCTGACGCCATTACTCTCCTCATCCTCATAGCAGACATAAATAAAAGAACTATCAGTAACTTTATATTATATTTTGGGATGATACTAACGCATGAATGTCGCTTCAGAAGAAAACAGACAAAAAAATAAAAACAGATATGCACAACGTTTTCCAGTCTGCAAATTATAATAGCATGATGTTTAATGATGGCAAATTTGAACGGTTACAATATGAGAAGAAGAACTCAAAACATTTAGAGTATTCAGAACGCAAGGAGAAAATTTCATAGAACGTAAGGCACATAGGAATAATAATTTCAAAGAATTTCTTAAAAAACACGATGAGGCAAATTTAGCAAAATATGAGAGATTGAATATAGAATTGTAGAAGGTAAAATAAACCCAGTGAAAAACTTTGGACCAGTGTAGACAATAAGAGAATACTGTCATCATCAATAGTCCAAGATTCTTCAACCTACTACCAGCAGATATCAGAAATCTTGCCAGAATAAGTCAAAGGAAATTGAATGGCTTCCAGTGCCAAGTGCCAGATCAACTAGGCTGTGATGGCTATGAGAACCAGCAGGATGCCAATAGCAATAGCCAAAAAAAAATGCCTTGCACCTGGCCGAGCTGCGACTATATAAAATCCCTGGAAATCGGTCCCATGTAAATTACACGCCAGAAAAATGGCAATGCTGAGTATTATTGCCTTCATGAGAATTTTTATTAATATAATTAATTAAAACGCTAAACCCTAAGGGTCACAGCAGTACACAGATATGGAAAAAAAGTGAAAAGCAGGGACACCATAGGTCAAAGAAGAGATCACTATGTCAACATCCGTGGACCAAGACTGTACCAGTACATAACTAAATTATTACTGGAATAAGTGTTGAAGATTCCAGGAAGAAACTGGATCACTATCTCCATGTGATTGATCAGCCAGGTTGTAGGCCTACGGGCCTCTAGTACCAACAGCCTGGTTGATCAGGAAGTCAACAGGAAAGCCTGGCCTCAGTCTTTGTTGTTGGCCTGATCAACCATGCTGTTGGTGCCAGTTGCACGCAGTTCAACATATGCGCCATTGCTCGGCTGATCAGGAACCATTGTGAGGAATTTATCAAGTTCCCTCTTGAAGACAGCTAAAGATGTCTTGTTAATTTCCCATATGTAAGAATGGAGGGTGCTGAACAGTCGTGGTCCTTTTACATTTTTTAAGTTTCAAATTTAGTGTACTCTTCTTTCCCCTGCTTTTCATTTTAGGTGTGTTACACCGTGTGCCAAGTGGTTGTAAGTGGTGTATTGTGTTTTTATTGTGCAGGTTAGGGACCTGTTTTTCCAGGATTATCCATTCATAAATTATGATGTACCTTTCTCGCCTATATTCCAAGGGACTTTAAGCGTTCCCAGTAGTTCAGATGCGTGACTGAATTTGGTTTAGGAAGACACGTGAGCAAACACTAAAACATATTTATTAGAAAACGTTTCGGTCCCGGGATCAAGGTCCCAGAACCGAAACGTTTTCTAATTAATTTGTCCTAGTATTTGCCCACGTGTCTTTCTAAACCAATTTGTCGGTGTCTATTACCAAGGTTTATACCATGACTAAATTTAAGCGAGCAGTGAAGGCTCTACTTTTCCCAGGTGTGCAGTCTGCAAGAGTTGAAGATCATCGTCATTTACTAGGCGACTCTATGTCCTAGTTATCCAGCATCTCACTTCCTTGCTGTAGCGGTAGAAACTGACATTGTTACTCCCAAGTCTCGCATATGGAACTCTCACTCTATTGAATGAGTCGAGTTCATTGTGTGTTCCGTTTCAGTCTTCATTTCCTCAATTTCTCTATAATGGAGCAACTGGAATTTCACCTCACTGAACATCATTTTGTTGTCTGTGGAACACTTGAAGACACTTTATATAAGACTGAAATGTTGCTCTCATGCTCGTATATCTGAGTATCATCAACGAATGTTGACACAGACCAACCCAGGGCAACATGGGTTTAGAGGAGGTGCTCCTGCCATTCACGATTGGTGGAACATTACCATATTGTTTTCAATACGATGGAAGGCAAGTAAAATGTTGTCTGCTTTGTCTTTGCAGAAACCTTCATCAGTTGTCATCATGGTGTAATAAGTCACAAAATGCATCAAAGGGAATAACTGGAAAAGTAGGGTGATGGATATTAAACTTCCTATGAAACAGAAGACAAAATGTAATCGTAAACTGCGTGAAATTTATTGCTGCCACATTGGAAAGTTCAGATGCTCAAAGCACAGTGCTCTCCCAGCTTCTCTCTCATTATTATACAGAACACAGATAGGGAGATGAGTCGTAATACAGCATCATCTACGGCAGATTATATAAGAGTGATGTTCATTGAGGACACAGAAAACTTTCAAGGTGATACAAAGTCTTCCAGTGGGTCACCGACAACAATACGATCTTCAGACCGAAACGGAGTACAGGACAGACTTGTATTATTTAGTAGAATGGCAGTTCAGTGTGCGAGACTTGGGAGTGACAATGTCAGAGAATGTTACATTCAAAGAACCTACAGAAACCTACAAATACCTGCAGGTAACCTACAGGTAACCTAAGACAATCTGCAGGTAATCTACAAGTAACCTACAGGTAAACTACAAGTAACCTACAGGTAATCTACAAGTAACCTACAGGTAACCTGCAGAAGGCTGGTTAAGTTACAATTGCTGTAGTCTCCAGTAATAATGAAGGATCCCGAGACCGGAGAACAATATTGATTTATGATTTCATTCTCTCTGTCTGTCTGTCTGTCTGTCTCTCTCTCTCTCTCTGACTGTCTGTCTGTCTCTGTCTTTGTCTGTCTCTGTCTTTGTCTGTCTCTGCTCTCTCTCTCTCTCTCTCTCTCTCTCTCTCTCTCTCTCTCTCTCTCTCTCTCTCTCTCTCCCACACACCCCTTCTTTCTCTCTTCCCTTCCCCTCTCCTACACCCATCTCCTCACCCCCCCACACCACCCCCTCCCTAACCCACAATAATGAGGCTAGCACAGTGAATTCCGCTCTGGAAAAATAGAGATTCCAGACAATTGAATTAACTGGCAACAATGGTCCTTGTTGCCACTACCTACGATGATTATAACTAACGTATATATATATATATATATATATATATATATATATATATATATATATATATATATATATATATTATACACATCGGCCGATTCCCACCAAGGCAGGGTGGCCCGAAAAAGAAAAACTTTCATCATCATTCACTCCATCACTGTCTTGCCAGAGGGGTGCTTTACACTACAGTTATAAAACTGCAACATTAACACCCCTCCTTCAGAGTGCAGACACTGTACTTCCCATCTCCAGACTCAAGTCCGGCCTGCCGGTTTCCTGAATCCCTTCATAAATGTTACTTTGCTCACACTCCAACAGCACGTCAAGTATTAAAAAACCCTTTGTCTCCATTCACTCCTATCAAATACGCTCACACATGCTTGCTGGAAGTCCAAGCCCTCGCACACAAAACTTCCTTTATCCCCTCACCTCCAACCCTTCCTAGGCCGACCCCTACCCCGCCTTCCCTCCACTACAGATTTATACACTTCGAAGTCATTCTGTCTCGTTCCATTCTCTCTACATGTCCGAACCACCTCAACAACCCTCCTCAGCCTCTGGATAATAGTTTTGGTAATCCCGCACCTCCTAATTTCCAAACTCCGAATTCTCTGCATTATATTCACACCACACATTGACCTCAAACATGACATCTCCACTGCCTCCAGCCTTCTCCTCGTTGCAACATTCATCACCCATGCTTCACACCCATATAAGAGTGTTGGTATAACTATACTCTCATACTTTCCCCTTTACTTCCATGGACAAAGTTCTTTGTCTCCACAGACTCCGAAGTGCTCCACTCACCCTTTTCCCTCATCAATTCTATGATTCACCTCATCCTTCATAGACCCATCTGCTGACATGTCCACTCCCAGATATCTGAATACATTCACTTCCTCCATACTCTCTCCCTCCAATCTGATATCCAATCTTTCGTCACCTAATCTTTTTGTTATCCTCATCACCTTACACTTTCCTATATTCACTTTCAATTTTCTTCTTTACACACCCTACCAAATTCATCCACCAACCTCTGCAACTTCTCTTCAGAATCTCCCAAAAGTACAGTGTCATCAGCAAAAAGCAACTGTGACAACTCCCACTTTGTATTTGATTCTTTATCTTTTAACCCCACACCTCTTACCAAGACCCTCGCATTCACTTCTCTTACAACCCCATCTATAAATATATTGAACAACCACAGTGACATCACACATCCTTGTCTAAGGCCCACGTTTACTTGAAATAGTCCCCTCCCTCCTACACAACCATATATATATATATATATATATATATATATATATATATATATATATATATATATATATATATATATATATATGTCGTGCTGAATAGGTAAAACTGTCAATTAGCAAGAACTCGTTTAAAATTAAGTCCTTACTAGAATTTTCTCTTATACGTTTAAAGATATATTTATTCATTTATGTTAATGTAAAAATTAATAATTTTGTACCAGAAGAACCTTACAAAACTTACCTAACCTTATTATAACAAGCGCAATTTAATTTAGCCTAATCCAACTAAATATATTTTAGATAAGTTTACAATAATTTAATAATAAACAAACCCTCTCTCTCGTGTCTTATTTCCTTCATAAAACTCCAGTAGGTTTGTGACACAGGATTTGCCTTCCATGAATCCGTGCTGGTTGTCGTTTATAAGCTTGTTCCGTTCCAGGTGCTCCACCACTCCTCCTGATAATCTTCTCCACGACTTTGCATACTATACACATCAGGGACACTGGTCTATAGCTTAGTGCCTCGTATCTGTCTCCTTTCTTAAAAAAATGGGGACTACATTTGCTGTCTTCCATACCTCAGGTAGTTGCCCAGTTTCAATGGATGTGTTGAAAATTGTTGTTAGTGGCACACTCAGTGTCTCTGCTCCCTCTCTAAGGACCCACGGGGAGATGTTGTCCGGTCCCACCTACTTTGAGGTATCAAGGTCACTGAGCAGCTTCTTCACCTCCTCCTCGGTTGTGTGTATGTCATCCAACACTTGTTTGTATATCCCCTGTTTTGACTTCCCGGAGTCCTTTCTGTCTCCACTGTAAATACTTCCTTAAATCTCGTGTTGAGCTCCTCACATACTTATTGGTCGTTTCTTGTGAGCTCCCCACCTTCTTTCCTCAGCCTGATTATCTGGTCCTTGACTGTTGTCTTCCTCCTGATGTGGCTATACAACTTGACTTTTGATCCTATGTTGTTTTCGTACTGTCGCTGGCCCTCCCTCCTTATCTGTGCATACTCGTTTCTGGCTCTTCGACTAATCTCCTTATTTTCCTGTGTCCTTTGTCTTCTGTGTTTTTTTCATTCTCTAGTGCACTTAGTTTTTGCCTCCCTACACCTTCGGGTAAACCAAGGCCTCGTTCTGATCTTCCCATTATTTCTGTTGAACTTAGGAACAAACCTTTCTTCTGCTTCCTTGCATTTTGATGTTACGTAGTCCATCATTTCGTTTATTAACATTCCTACGAATTCTCTTTCCCACTGAACCTCCTGCAGGAAGTTCCTCATTCCTGTGTAGTCGCCCCTTTTTGTAGTTTGGCTTTTCTCATCCTACTCCTGTTACCCTCTCCACTTGTAACTCTGCTATGTATTCAAAGCTCAGAACCACGTGATCACTAGCTCCAAGGGGCCTGTCATATATGATGTCCTCAATGTCCGAGCTACTCAGGGTTCATTCCTCCCTCTCTCTCTCTCTCTCTCTCTCTCTCTCTCTCTCTCTCTCTCTGGTAGTGTCCCTAACATGTTGATGCATGAGGTTTTCCAGTACCACATCCATCATCTTGGCTCTCCATGTTTCGAGACCCCCATGTGGCTCCAGGTTTTCCCAATCAATCTCCTTGTGATTGAAATCGCCCATAACTAGTAACTTTGCTGTACCCGTGTGTGTGTGTGTGTGTGTACTCACCTACTCACCTATTTGTGGTTGCAGGGGTCGAGTCATAGCTCCTGGCCCCGCCTCTTCACTGATTGCTACTAGGTCCTCTCTCTCCCTGCTCCATGAGCTTTATCAAACCTAGTCTTAAAACTATGTATGGTTCCTGCCTCCACTATGTCGCTTTCTAAGCTATTCCACTTCCTGACAACTCTATGACTGAAGAAATACTTCCTAACATCCCTTTGACTCATAGGAGTCTTCAACTTCCAATTATGACCCCTTGTTTCTGTGTCCCTCTCTGGAACATCTTGTCTCTGTCCACCTTATCTATTCCTCGCAGTATTTTATATGTTGTTATCATGTCTCCCTAACCCTCCTGTCCTCTAGTGTCGTCAGCCGATTTCCTTAACCTTTCTTCGTAGGACAATCCCCTTAGCTCTGGGACTAGTCTTGTTGCAAACCTTTGCACTTTCTCTAATTTCTTGACGTGCTTGACCAGGTGTGGGTTCCAAACCGGTGCTGCATACTCCAGTATGGGCCTGACGTATATGGTATACAGAGTCTTGAATGATTCCTTAGTGAGGTATTGGAACGCTATTCTTAGGTTTGCCAGCCGCCCGTATGCTGCAGCAGTTATCTGATTGATGTGTGCCTCAGGAGATGTGCTCGGTATTATACTCACCCCAAGATCTTTTCTTTGAGTGAGGCTTGCAGTCTTTGGCCACCTAGACTATACTCTGTCTGCGGTCTTCTTTGCCCTTCCCGATATTCATGACTTTACATTTGGCAGGGTTAAATTCAAGGAGCCAGTTACTGGACCAGGCTTGCAGCCTGTCCAGGTCTCTTTGTAGTCCTGCCTGATCCTCGACTGATTTTATTCTTCTCATTAACTTCACATCATCTGCAAACAGGGACACTTCTGAGTCTATCCCTTCCGTTATGTCATTCACATATACCAAAACAGTACAGGTCCTAAGACTGACCCTTGTGGAACTCCACTCGTCACAGGTGCCCACTCTGACATCTCGTCACGTACCATGACTCGTTGTTGCCTCCTGTCAGATATTCTCTGATCCATTGCAGTGTTTTTCCTGTTACGTGTGCCTGATCCTTTAGCTTTTGCATTAACCTCTTGTGAGGAACTGTGTCGAACGCCTTCTTGCAGTCCAAAAATGCAGTCTATCCACCCTCTCTCTCGTGTCTTACTTCTGTTACCTTATCATAAAACTCCAGTAGGTTTGTGACACAGAATTTTCCTTCCCTGAAACCGTGCTGGTTGTCGTTTATAAGCTTGTGTCTTTCTAGGTGCTCCACCACTCTCCTCCTGATGATCTTCTCCATGACTTTGCATACTATACACGTCAGTGACACAGGTCTGTAGTTTAATGCCTCGTGTCTGTCTCCTTTCTTAAAAATTGGGACTACATTTGCCATCTTCCACGCCTCAGGTAGTTGCCCAGTTTCAATGGATGTGTTGAAGATTTGTGTTAGTGGCACACACAACATCTCTGCTCCTCTCTAAGGACCCACGGAGAAATGTTGTCCGGTCCCACCGCTTTTGAGGTATCGAGTTCACATAGCAGCTTCTTCACCTCCTCCTCGGTTGTGTGTATTTCATCCAGCACTTGTTGGTATACCTCCCTATTCTGAATTCCTGGAGTCCTACCTGTCTCCTTGTAAATACTTCTTAAATCTCATGTTGAGCTCCTCACATACCTCTTGGTCGTTTATTGTGAACTCCCACCTTCCTTTCTCAGCCTGATTACCTGGTCCTTGACTGTTGTTTTCCTCCTGATGTGGCTATACAACAGCTTCGGGTCAGACTTGACTTTTGATGCTATATCATTTTCATATTGTCGCTGAGCCTCCCTTCTTACCTGTGCATATTCGTTTCTGGCTCTTCGGCTAATCTCTTTATTTTCCTGGGTCCTTTGTCTTCTGTACTTTTTCCATTCTCTATTACACTTACTTTTTGCCTCCCTACACCTCTGGGTGAACCAAGGACTCGTTCTGGTCTTCCCATTACTTCTGTTTCCCTTGGGGACAAACCTCTCCTCTGCCTCTTTGCATTTGGTTGTCATTTGTGTGTGTGTGTGTGTGTGTGTGTGTGTGTGCTTGCGTGCACGCGTGGGTGCTTATAGTTAACTTTAATCCATATTTTTTTGCGTTAAGTATTCTTGGCTAGTGGTGAACGGCAGATATATTTACCCTCGTGTAGTTGATAGGCTTCAAACACCAATGAGTCTCCATCCAGGACATATCCTCGTCAACTTGACTAATCAACGTAGGGATGACTCAGGGCAGTGTTCTTGGCCCTCTGCTTTTCCTCATATACATCGACGAAGTTCCCAACGCACCTAAGGTATTGAGTCCGCTATGTTCGCGGACGACAACCATTGTCATCTCCCACTCTAACCAAATTCAATCAATTACATTTTTAACGAGGATCTCACAACGAGATCTGCTTACATGACTACAAATAACTCACTCTTAACATTTACAAGACCTTCTCCATGAAGTTTGGACACAGAGATGCAAATTTACAACTAAATATAATGATTAACGTCCTCACATTGTAAGACAAATCGAGGGGAAATTCTTAGATCTGTGCTTTGACAGCAAGTATTCAACGCTCATATCCATCCCATAATTAGGAAGGTCTACAAAAAGAGTAGGCACCCTCTCTAAGTTACGTTACTATGTAGTACCTCAAACAGGACTACCTACTTTGTACTAATCTGTAATTTATCCTTACCTCACCTATAGCATTTATTCCTGGGGATCCACTACAGCAAATCACCTAAAACCAATACTAAAACGAATACTAACCCAACATAAAGCATGTTACTAATGATTACCCAGTTTAGTGCCAGAGAACACACTCCCCCTATCTTCAAAAGTTTAAACTCACTCATTATATATAATATTCGCATACTATATGTATATACAGGACAATAAATTCGGATATAAACGCTACTCTGCAACTCTTCATGGACAGTTGCAACAGAACTCATAGACATAATACAAGTCAAAAAATCCCTTTGATATCCTAAGTGTTCGACTCAACCTCTGCAATAACTCAGTGCGCATTGAATTACCTAAAGTCTGAAACTCTCTGCATGAAGATTCCAAAAGTTCCCTCTCTGCCAATCACTTGGAAACTACTGTTAAAAACCACCTCCTTACCCGAATGTTTATCTTGACAGAAACATACTACAACAAATAAATCATGAAATCAGCTTGTTTTCATCCAGTCCCCTCCCCGTTCCTTTTCTTTTAGCTTTTTCTTTCAAACACCACTTATTGTAAGACAGGCTGCCATCCCTTCTTTCAGACATTGGTGTTGCGCTGATAATCCTACATTGTATTATCCTGGTACTTGTTGTTGTTGTAGATTCGCCGGTACTCTCCCGGCCCGGGTCTTTTCCAGATGGTGACCCGGCCTTGGCTCCCTGTCGTGGGAGTGTCTGAGACCTATGTCTCCCATGGGAGGAGGTACAAGAACCCCTCATCGTCTGGGACCAATTGTCCCCAGGCATAGCCACGTTCCCCGCCCTCACGGGGCTCGTAGGAGAAGCTAGGCCTCTCTGGTCTGCCATCTTCCCCGCCCCAGGGAGGCTGATGGGAAGGGCAGTGTTGCGAGCCGCAGATGGTAGCAAGCTCCAGCTTTGGCACCTACCCTGATCCTGGTACTTGTTTTTTATATCCATGTCTGCAGAAATAATTCTCACAGAACATAAAGCTGATCATTGTATTTGTATTATAATTCAAATAATTCGTACCGCGCTCCCTGGTAAAACCAGATAATTCTATTTTTAATGTGATTTTTTTATGAATTCACTTGTAACATGTATCTATTTTTAAGTTCCTACTAATACCAGCAGAGAAAAAATGCAATACAAAAACTATGCAAATTTTAAATACGTTATAAACTAAGTTTATCCCTCAGTGCTATGCATTCTGTGTGACTCAGATTATTGCATAGTCAGTAATGTAATATTGAAGTATAAATATTGCATTTGTATTTGAACAATAATAAGTAACAGCCTCCACAAAAGTTATAACAAATTCGTTTGCCAAAAAAAATAGAATGTCATAATCATTAACCAAATTGTTAGTGTCGAAGATTGCAAACTTTAACATTCTTGTAAACCAATTTATTTAATTAATCATCCAGTAGTTATATGTTAATTTTGAGTCTTCCCAAAATGCTCTGTAAAACCATGGACTTCCTGTGAAGTATGCCAATATTGTCAACTAATCCCACATCAGTTTTATAGAGTACTTTTTAAAAATAAAAATAATAATAATAATAGCAATTATTATTATTATTATTATTATTATTATTATTATTATTATTATTATTATTATTATAAGTAACCAACCCTGTAATGGTTGCAGCAGGTGGCGCGTGAGCAGCGCCACCTATGTGGCTAGAGCATCACTCACCTCTCAGAGAGACGTGTACATGTCACTGAAGGCCAGAAGAAGTACAAAATAGCAGAAAGTCTTTCATAAAGTAAGGATGTTTATTTAGATACATGTACACATAAATACAGTTAAACAATTTTTGTGACCACAGATATCACACAAAGGAACATATGTGAAAATTACCATTAGTATATCCCTATGACTCAGATGAGTCATAGGGATGTTAGGAAGTATTTCTTCAGTCATAGAGTAGTCAGGAAGGGGAAGAGTCTGGAAAGTGACGTAGTGGAGGCAGAAACCATAACATAGTTTTAAGACAAGGTTTGATAAAGCTCATGGAGCAGGGAGAGAGAGGACCTAGTAGCGATCAGTGAAGAGGCGGGGCCAGAAACTGTGAATCGACCCCTGCAACCACAAATAGGTGAGTACACACACACACACACACACACACAAACACACACAAACACACACACACACAAACACACACACCACGATACTGGATGACAGGAGAGATAAGGGGGATATGATAACGACATATAAAATACTAGGAGGAAATGACAGGGTGGATACGGACAGGATATTTCAGAGATGTGACACAGCAACAAGGGGTCACAACTTCCCGTTGTGACCCCCTTGTTGTAAAGACTCAGATGAGTCATTGGGATGTTAGAAAGTACTTCTTCATCCACAGAGTTGTCAGGAATTGGAACAGTCTGGAGAGTATAGTGGAGGCAGGATCCATACATAGTTTTAAGAAGAGGTATGATAAAGCTAATGGAGCAGGGAAAGAGTCGACCTAGTAGCGACCAGCGAAGAGGCGGGGCCCTGAGCTATGATTCGACCCCCGCAACCATAAATAGGTGAGTACACACACACAGAGACACACCCATTATATATATATCGGGAGCAAGAGGCTAGTAACGCTTTCTTCTGTATAAATTACTAAAGGTAAAAAGAAAACTTGAGTTTTTCTTTTTAGGTCACCCTGTCTTAGCCTAATCCAACTAAATATATTTTAAATAAGTTTACAATAATTTAATGTGTGTGTTAGTTACCATTTTGTCCTAGACACATGTCGATTAGACACTAGGCCTGTTGTATATATGTGTGTGTGTGTGTGTGTGTGTGTGTGTGTGTGTGTGTGTGTGTATGTGTGTGTGTGTGTGTGTGTGTGTGTGTATGTATGTGTGTGTGTAATGAAACACTTCGAAATGTTTTGGCCCCGCCGGGAATTGAACCCGGGCCCTCCGTGCGTGAAGCAAGAGCGCTAGCCACCATGCCATCGGGGCTGTGTGTACTCACCTAATTGTGGTTGCAGGGGTCGAGACTCAGCTCCTGGCCCCGCCTCTTCGTGTGTGTGTGTGTGTGTGTGTGTACTCACCTAATTGTGGTTGCAGGGGTCGAGACTTAGCTCCTGGCCCCGCCTCTTCACTGACCGCTACTAGGTCCTCTCTCCCTCTGCTCCATGAGCTTTATCATACCTCGTCTTAAATCTATGTAGGGTTCCTACCTCCACTACGTCATTTGCTAGACTATTCCACTTCCTGACAACTCTATAACTGAAGAAATACTTCATAACATCCCTTTGACTCATCTGAGTCTTCAACTTCCAATTGTTACCCCTTGTTTCTGTGTCCCATCTCTGGAACATCCTGTCTCTGTCCACCTTATCTATTCCACGTGTGTGTGTGTGTGTGTGTGTGTGTGTGTAGAAAGCAAGAGAAAGTAACAGACAGTAGAACTAATCATCTGTCTAGATTAAGGATGAGCGCTTATTATTATTTATGTCTGATAAGGACACATAGGCAGAAATTTCCCTCCCCACTTTTTCCACTCCCCCCTGGCCACTATTAACATGAAAAGACTGGGACAAATGTACCACTCCATTTTGAAAAATATCAAGGATTTTTCAGGAGAAATAGAACTGAATGGAAGACGTTGCCTACTACCTCCTCTACTCAATCAGAACTGTCTCTTTGTTACTCGGCTGCCACTCAGAGCTGTGTTCCAGTGGTTCTGTTTTTTTTTTTAACCAACAGTTCTGCTTAGGCTATCATAATCTATTTCCACTATTACTACTAATACTGACTTGATTACCTTCTGGTCAGCTGATCGTCCTGATGCACCTTCTGTACAAACATAAGGAATCTATTGACTTCAGATTTTCCCATCTGCTTTATGTGTATGTCTGCCTGAGGGAGTCTTTGAGTGAGTTTAAGTGTGAGTTTAGTGAGTGTTTGAGTGAAACAGCGAGTGCCCAAGGCATCGCCTCACTCTTGTCCTCACCACACACTTCACTCTGCTGGTCACTCTGAAGGTCCTGGCAACACCTCCAACTAGAACACGATTTTTCCAAAAAACTTTGCATTAACTAGCGTTGTATCTTCTGTCTCGCAGTTTCATTATTTTCTTTCGAATTACGAACTCATTCAGCACTTTAAAGTGTTGTCACGTTTGAGTGTGTCAGAGACATTAAGTATGTTAAAAGTCTTGAATGGGACCACCTCGTAGTTTCTGTTCTGCGCGAGGGAAAAAAAAAAACATGGAGTACTTTGAGTCTTTCTTCATGAGAATAAAAACGTCGCAACACAGTGACTGGAACAACACACAAGTAACTCACACATACGACAAAGAAGGAAGCTGACGACGACGTTTCGGTTCGACTTTGACCTTTAAATGGTCTAAGTCGGACAGAAACGTCGTTGTAAGCTGCCTTCTCTCTGCTATGTGCGGGTTGTTTGTGTATTGTTTTCTTCGTGAGGTTTATTTCTGAATGGTGATACGAGTGTGTGAGCTCTTCCCGGTACCTGCCTCGGGATATCTCTGAGCTCTTCCCGGTACCTGCCCGGGATATCTCTGAGCTCTTCCCGGTACCTGCCCCGGGATATCTCTGAGCTCTTCCCGGTACCTGCCCCGGATATCTGAGCTCTTCCCGGTACCTGCCCCGGGATATCTCTGAGCTCTTCCCGGTACCTGCCCCGGGATATCTCTGAGCTCTTCCCGGTACCTGCCCCGGGATATCTGAGCTCTTCCCGGTACCTGCCCCGGGATATCTCTGAGCTCTTCCCGGTACCTGCTATGGGATATCTCTAGTGTAATTTGAAGCCCAAAAAAGGACGAAATATTCAAAGAAGTGGTCTAACAAGTGCATTAGAGAGTCAATATGGTGTCTGGTGCTAGAAGTTTCTAGCTATGAAATCCCAGCATTCTGCTAGCTTGCTGCTAGCTAGCAGACAGGCATTGTTTGATAGTTTTGAGGTCGTTGCTGTCGGGCTCTCCCAGGTCCTTCACTTCTCTTGACCCAACGAGTTTGTTACCAAATATTTTGTATTCATGATTGAGGTTGTTATACCCAAAAATGCATTACTTGGGTCTTGTCTTCGTTGAAATTCACCATTCACCTCTCTGACCAGAAGAGAGAGAGAGAGAGAGAGAGAGAGGAGAGAGAACAGAGTGAAACAAACATTTGCAACATTCCGGAAGTCCCTCGCTGCGCTCCTCACCCTCACAATAAAGTTTGTCCTGACAATGACACTGCAAAAATATTTGTTCCGGCTCTTCATTGATGCGTTTGTTTGTTTTTGGTTTTGGTTTCCTTGTTTATGTGTTTGTTTATCCCATTCCCGCAGGATGCTTAACATATACCATTCCATATATATATGATATATATATATATATATATATATATATATATATATATATATATATATATATATATATATATATATATATATATATATATATATATATATATATATATATATGTTGTCCGATTAAGTAAAACTGGTCAATTAGCAAGAACTCATTTAAAATTAAGTCCTTTCTAAAATTTTTCTTATACGTTTAAAGATATATTTTTTTCATTTATGTTAATGTAAAATTTATAATTTTGCACCAAAAGAAACTTAGAAAACTTACCTAACCTCATTATAACAAGGGTAATTTAATTTAGCCTATCCCAACTAAATATATTTTAGATACGTTAACAATAATTTAATAATAAACAAACACAATGAAATATATTTTTTCGTTAGGTTCAGAAAGATTTTTGCGAAATTATTGCATACACAAATTTTCACTTGTCTTATATGGCAAGAAGAGCGTTCTATTTAAGCCAAAATAGCAAGTTTTATCTAATCGGCACGACATATATATATATATATATATATATATATATATATATATATATATATATATATATATATATATATATATATATATATATATATATATATATATATATATATATGTGTGTGTGTGTGTAAATTATTTTGGAAGTTTATTAAAAGATTTAATTCATTTTGGAAAATGTTTTATCCCTTATGAAGTCTGTTGTTTATCGTGAGGATTAATGTTTTTTGCTGAACTGGGATTTAAAGGAATCAGGAGCTTTTGTTGAAAATTAAAAAAGTTCTGTAAATATTGTTCTAATTTCTCGTATGTAGCTTAGTGTTGCTGTTGTTAGTGTTATTGTTTTTTGTTAGTGTTAATATTAGTGTTGTCGTTGTCATTATTATTGTTAGTGTTGTTGTTGTTAGTGCTTTGTTAGTGCTGCTATTAGTGCTGTTGTTAGTTTTATATTTGATTAACTAATCAATGCACAATTTGTACACAATACTGGCTAAGAGCTGTTATCTTACCTCAGGCTAAGAGCTGTTATCTTACCTCAGGCTAAGAGCTGTAATCTTACCTCAGGCTAAGAGCTGTTATCTTACCTCAGGCTAAGAGCTATTATATTACCTCAGGCTAAGAGCTGTTATCTTACCTCAGGCTAAGAGCTGTTGTCTTACCTCAGGCTAAGAACGGTTATCTTACCTCAGGCCATGAGCTGTTATCTTACCTCAGGCTAAGAACGGTTATCTTACCTCAGGCTAAGAGCTGTTATCTTACCTCAGGCTAAGAACGTATCTTACCTCAGGCCAAGAGCTGTTATCTTACCTCAGGCTAAGAACGGTTATCTTACCTCAGGCCAAGAGCTGTTATCTTACCTCAGGCTAAGAACGGTTATCTTACCTCAGGCCAAGAGCTGTTATCTTACCTCAGACTAAGAACGGTTATCTTACCTCAGGCCAAGAGCTGTTATCTTACCTCAGACTAAGAACGGTTATCTTACCTCAGGCCAAGAGCTGTTGTCTTACTCGCTCTGTAGATCCAACGACAACAGCTAAATGAGACTGTTGTCTGATATCTGGAACCTATTTGTACTGCTCGGTGAACATAAGGTACCAATTTACTGTTCGGGAAAATCAGGTACCATTTGCGTCTGTGAAACCAGGTCTATTTATACTGTTCAGGAACATCAAAGCCATTTACGTTCCTGACATCATGATCTATTTTACTGCTCGGGAACAGAGCTCTTATTTACTACGCGGTGAACATCAGAGCTATTTATACTGGTCGGTGAACAGGGCAAGGCACATTTTTCGTTCACCTCCAGGATGAGACCCGGGTCCTTTGTTGAACCATAGCAGCTACTGATCCTACGGCACCAGTCCTCAGAGGAAACATAGAACATTATATCTAACCTCAGGCTAAGAACCCGGCGAGTATCTTACTCAGGCCAGGCCTGTTATCTGGCTCAGAAACAAGAACCTTGTTATTTTACCTCAGGCCTACGAAAACAGGTTAAATGTCTCCCAGGGGCCGAACTTGTGTCCTCATACCTCAGTCATATGCGATGCAACGAATTACTGTCTGTTGTTAGATCCAGAAACTGAAAAAGCTGGTCATGGTGCTTAGAGAAAACTCGTGGAAATACACCACCCAGTCACAGGTGAAGACAGCAAGACCAACATTTCACAGCAAAAATCAGGAAGAACTTGCAGCAAATCTAGAAATGTTATTGTGGTATGGTTCAAGCAAGAGGAGAATGTCTGTGATCATGGGCTAAAGATCAGCAGTGAATGGGGTTTACTCTCCCTTAGGATCATCACTGTAAGGATAAACATCCCATTCCCAGGTGAGCAAATCTTATAGTTCAGGTATCAACCTTGTAAAATGTCAAATGGAAACCGTGTTAAGTCTGGTTGATCAAACGAAAGCCTGAGATTGAAAGTCGCCTTGCCATAGGTCTTATCTTTTGTGGTACTATTAGGGTGAATGGTGAGGTCAGTATCCTTCCTAGGAGAAAGTTAGAATTTGTAAAGCATACTCCAGGGTCTTGCGTCTTGTTGAGACTAAGAAGTGTATCTAGCTGCTCGTCCTGTTATACGGGGTGAGTACACTCTTCAGCAGGACTGTTGCAAAGTAATGTTTTTTGGGAATAACAACCTTAGTCACGAATGCAAAATGTTTAGCAACAATCGTACAGTAACCAGAGACGCGAAGGACCTTGGAGTGACCATAAGCAACGACGTTAAACAATGTCTACAAGCATCAAAGTTAACAATGTCTACAAGCATCAAAGCTAACAATGTCTACAAGCATCAAAGCTAGCAGAATGCTGGGGTTGCACAGCTAGAAACCTCTAGCACAGAACACCAGACACCACATTGACTCTATAACGAAATTCGTTAGGCATCATCTTGAGATTGCTACTCATTCTTCGTAATCAAACTACGTAATAGACGCTGATATACTGGACAAGAGAGAGAGAAGAGCTACCAGACCAGCAGTATCACTCCGGATAACAACATACGAAGAGAGACTCAGAGTAATAATCATTCATAAATTTTCCTCAGGAAACGGAGACTACGAGATCTCTTTCAAACTTATAAGATAATAAATGGCTTTGGCACTCTCAGACATGAAGAACTAGTTCAAGTGTTGAATGAACCCATAGCTTGGAACAATGAAAAAAAAACTGCGTGGCACAAGACGCAACATGAACGTGAACAAATATTTTTTTTTTTTTTTTGCTAACAGAAATATAGCAAGATTGAATAAACTACAGACTAATATTGTAAGTACATAGACAATCCAGTCATTCAAAAACCAGCTGGACAAGCACTTTTCAAGTATAGGATTCAACTGAATTCATGGTGCCCTAATAAGAGGAATTGCCAGTCTTCAGGACTTACATGCTCAGTATAAATTTATCAGTCAAGAATGCTGAGTTACCTCACATTGTTTTATATATCAGAAAGCGTGATAATAAGTTGCAGTGACAGGCAAGGTAAAGCATATGGTGAGAGGACAAGAGCGTGATGTTGCCTAGTACACTCGCTGCCTCACTCAACCACTCACTAAAAGCACACTAAACCCATGCAGACCATCACCTACATTCAACAGATGGAGCAATCTTAAGTCGACATATTCCAGATGTTTGCTCTTCGACTGCACCAGGGCGATCAGCTGACAACGAGGCAACTAAGTCAATATTAGTAGTAGTGATAGAAGTAGAGAGTTGTGATAGTAACACCAGAAGTTTAACCACTGGTGTACACAGCTCTGTGAGTGCCAGGAGAGTTTTAGGACTGACTTACTATGGGTTCAACCCCCACCCGTTCCCTGATTTGTCTGCGATCAACTTTTCACGATTTCGTGAGTCAGTAACACAAGTAGTTAAAAAAAAGAATCGGCAGTAGTTGTGGCCTACAATTTCTAATCAGTTCCATTTCTGCTGTAAATTACTCGCCTCTTTCTCAATAAAGATATATTACCCCTTTACCCCCCACACACACACACAAAGATAATACACAAGTCCATAATCTAGTCAGACGTTGATAGTTTTTCAGCAGACAGCCTCAGTGTGGACTGGCATATCTTTTGCTCTCTCTCTCTCTCTCTCTCTCTCTCTCTCTCTCTCTCTCTCTCTCTCTTGGAAAGTCAGAAAATTCCAAAATAAATATTAAGGCTTGGCAGTACAAGCATAGTGTTCATGCTCTACATTAAAGAACTTAAGGGCATCCAAGAGCTTAAGGAAACATGTTCTTACCGAGGAAGCATCTGTCACTAACCTCTCCAGGGAATCAAACTCCACTGCTGCCAGTATCAGACCTTGTGATCTGAGTCTGACAGTGACGCCTCACAGGTCAACCTGTTGAACACCTCTCAGTATTTCTGGGAAAGGCATTCATGCAGGCGTCAACGCTGACGTGTATGCCTCTCTACATATATGTCGAGAGTTAACTTTATTCTCTACTTTAGGGATTAAAGTTTCCTTAATAGGTGGTGAAGAGGTTACGTGTAGCCCCTCGTATAGTCGATAGGCTTTAAACCCCATTAACCAAGCAACCAATCAGGCATCTCGGGGGTAGTTAGACAACACAACTGTGATTGCTGTACGTTGATCAGGTGAATATGTTGAGCAAACAGCAGTTCATTAATCTTTCCATCTGTACGTGGTAAGTGCACCTCCATCCATGAACCTGGCGGGACCTCGCCTGCTCCTGACCTGCTCCTGACCTGCTCCTGACCTGCAGATGCAGCAGCATGAAGATCAAACTGAAGTCTTGTCAGACATGATCACTTAGGTTAGGTAAGGTTTGTCAGGAAACAGGAAGTATTTTCTGACACGGGTCTTAGTCATATGATGACCCGCAGTTGGTGCTTTTTGTCATCTGACCAAGGCCTTCCGCTGGCTTACCCGTCCACCCCTTTAAAAATTATGGTTATAATTATAAGCATTAAGTTCCATAGCCTTCACATGATCACTGATCACGTGATTATGTCTGGTAAAAAACAGAAAGATATCAGGGCAACTACACCCCAGGAAAAGGCATTTGCAAGAAAATTACTCCGACCCTTTCAATTCAGGAAACGGGCAGGGTTTGAACCCATGGCAGGCGAGTCCTAAAACTCATAGGCCAGTGCGTTAACCACTAACACTTTCTCTAACTTTCCTGGAGTATTCGTGGATACCTGGAGAGGATTTCGGGGATCAACGCCCCAGCGGTCCGATCTGTGACCAGGCCTCCCGGTGAATCAGGGCCTGATCAACCAGGCTGTTACTGCTGGCCGCAAGTAAACTGACGTATGAGCCACAGCCCGGTTGATCAGGAACTGACTTTAGGTGTTTGTCCAGCGCCTTCTTGAAGACAGCCAGGGGTCTATTAGTAATCTTCCCTTATGTATGTCTCGAAAGATTAGCGCCTGTTTAACATGACATATGGGGGACTATTCAAGTAAGTTGGGCCAACACGACAATCTTAGGACAACAGCTGTACATAAAAACACGGAACAGGTGGGATTTGAACCTATGGCGAGTGTTTCACTGAGTAAGAGAAGAAGAAACACATGAGCAGGCCTACTGGCCCATGCGAAGCAGGTTCAAGTCACCTACCGGCTTAAGCCACTGACCCAACCCAGTCAGGTCCAGGTCACATCTACTTAAGGAAGGAGTATGGCATCAGACCTATTAGCACATAGTCAAGTCCAACTCTCACTCAGTACAACTATTCTCACACTGTGTGTACTATCAGGACCATTATTCTCACACTGTGTGTACTATCAGGACCATTATTCTCACACTGTGTGTACTATCAGGACCATTATTCTCACACTGTGTGTACTATCAGGACCATTATTCTCACACTGTGTGTACTATCAGGACCATTATTCTCATACTGTGTGTACTATCAGGACCATTATTCTCACACTGTGTG
>WNWK01003176.1:115000-176871 GCA_009830355.1 Cherax destructor
TGAAGACACAGTGTAACACTGAAGACAGTGTAAGTATCACTGGTCTAGCACCCGGCAGCGGGGGCGTTGATCCCAAGAAACATTCTTCAAGAATAATTCAGGTCTAATCCACCAGGAGGCCTGGTCTGGGACCTGGCTGCGAGGGGGGGGCGTTGACCCCCGGAAACATCCTACAGGAATCTTTCAGACCTGATGAAGATTTCCCAGAGATTCTGATAAGCTTTGGCCATCATTTCAGCATTTCAGGAAAGTGTTATAATAATTTTTTTGCCAGACGTGAATTTCTGTCACACTGTTTTACGCGACGCAAATTTTAAGAAGGTTAATGTAAATTTCTGGATTAATTTTAGTGTCGCTTAAAAATGTCACAGGGAAAATATTTAGGCGTTTTTCTTGGGAAAGGGGAAAAGGGGCTTCAGGTGATGGGGTCATTGTTATGGCTTGTCAGGGCTTCAGGTGATGGGGAGACTGTCAGGGCTTCAGGTGATGGGGAGACTGTCAGGGCTTCAGGTGATGGGGAGACTGTCAGGGCTTCAGGTGATGGGGAAACTGTCAGGGCTTCAGGTGATGGGGAAACTGTCAGGGCTTCAGGTGATGGGGAGAATTTCAGGGTTTCAGGTGATGGGGAGACTGGAAGTAAATGGAATAAAATACCGACACAATGGAAAAATAAACACATAAGCAGTATAATGTGATCCTTTATTGACAACGTTTCACCCATACAGTGGGCTTTATCAAGTCCCAAACAGATCTACCTGGATAAAAGGTACGTGAGTATTTATTGGATGGTGTCAGGTGGAGAATGCTGGGTAGGTTGGATCTGAAGTAGGCCTTCTGCAGTGTTTCTCCATTCTTATGTTCTTATGTGGGATAGCGATGAAGAAGTTTCTTGACAATGGGTTCAGCTATGTTACAGAAGCCGTTGTTCTGGTTAAAGTTGTTGGATATACAGATAAGTGATGATTCCAGGATTCTGCGGTATTGAGTGTTGTCTTCTCTGGCGATAACTCTTGCGTTTCTGTAGTTGATTAAATGGTTGTGTGAATTTCGGTGTTGAACACAGGCATTCCTTAAATCGTCCCATCTGCCTGCGTACTGGTGTTCTGAAATACGTGTTTGGAGGTCTCTGGATGTTTCGTCCACTTATAATTTGCTGCAGTCATTACAAGGGTTATGTATACCCCTGCAGAGATTGAAACTTGTCCTGTCTATTACTGGTGTGTCCTTGATGGTGGTAGATGTGGAGGTAGATACTTGGAATGAGGTATTGGAAAAGATGTTGGAAACGTGTTTGGCAATGGAGTTATGGGGAGGACTATGTATCCCCTCTTGGCAGTGTCTTCTCTGGGTGTCTTAAAGATTGTTATATGCCCGTCGTCTGCAGTCTCTAATGAAGTGCCGAGGATACTGAAGTTTAGAAAATACTTGTTCAATTAGCGAGCATTCTTCCTCAAGGAACTCACTGCTGCAGATTCTGAGTGCGCGCAGGAGAATGCCTATAATTACACCACGTTTGGTTTTGGTGTCGTGGTGAGAGTAGAAGTGGAGAAGATCGTGTTGATTGGTAGGTTTTCGATAGACTTTAAAACGAAGTTCTTGGTCAGCTTTGCAGAGAAGAACATCAAGGAAAGGATGAGTGTTGATGGGGAGACTGTCATGGCTTCAGGTGATGGGGAGACTGTCAGAACCTCAGGTGATGAGACTGTCATGGCTTCAGGAGATGAGAAGACTGGCATGGTTTCAAGTGATGGGGAGACTGTCATGGCTTCAGGTAATGAATAACACTGAAGACGGTGTAAGTACCACTGAAGACATAGTGTAACTAACAGTAAAGACAGTGTAACACTGAAGACACAGTGTAGCATTGAAGACTGTAAGTAACACAGAAGAAATGGAATGACGAAGCTCGATTTGCTGAAGATTTGTGCGCAACATTCTTACCTGAAGGTTACCTGTAGTAGTCTCCGGGGTCATCGCCCCCACGCCCCGGTCCTAGACCAGTGACACAGCCAGAGAAGTATGAGCATGTGTTGAAGCTGAGGGGTCACTGTGACCACTGTTTACCACTGTTGGCAATGCACATTCCACCAGCCACATTCCAAACACATTATTCTCATTTCTCATCGAGTAGGACTCAGAGTTCTTTAACAGGGTTTTTACAAGTGTAAGATGTTTACTACCATTTAGGACTACTTTAATTGCTACAATAGGGACAGAAGTAGACTCTCAGTGTACATAGACTGAGAAACATACTCTTCTCAGTTTACATACACTGAGAAGCATATTCTTCTCGTTGTACATACACTGAGAAACATACTCTTCTCAGTGTACATACACTGAGAAACATACTCTTCTCAGTGTACATACACTGAGAAACATACTCTTCTCAGTGTATATACACTGAGAAATATACTCCTGTCAGTCTATATATCCTGATAAACTAGATACTAGTGCAACACCTGAGTATCTTTACTGTGGAAATGTTTGGCCATCCAGTGGCTTCCTCAGTCCAATGATCCAATACAGAGAAGAATAGATGAAAATCAGTAAAGCACACACGACTAGAATAGTTAGTTACTTTGTTTACCTAACTGTGGTTGGTAGACGTCCTGACAGCAGCACCTGGCTGGTTCTGCAGGACGGAGGAAGAAGTCTGCAAGGACTGCAACATTCTTCATGAAGTCCGTTCTCCAGTCTCCATAAACTGTAACTCTTCCCACATCTGTTGCAACTTCGCCTGGTGAGCTGGGAGACACTTTGATGGTTTAGCATCTCTTACGTTGATGTCAGGCACACCAGCGGAATTACTTAAGAAAGATCGAGGGTATGATTCTCTATACTTATCTGACACGATTTTGAGTTACTGTAACTCTTTCTCACCTTCATATCAACGGCTTCCTGAAGGATACCTTCCTTCAGGTATCCTTGAGGCATCCTCTAATATATATCTAACTCATTTGTGGGAACGCTCAGGGCAGTTAAGAATTTGTGGGATATAATTTGATCTGTCTTATGTGAAAAAAATTACGACCAGCTGTCTTATCCACAATACAGTTCAGGTGGTTATACATGGCAGTCTTCCACACCACTTTACATGGCAGTCTTCCACACCACTTTACATGGCACTCTTCCACACCACTTTTATAGGTCCCAAAATGTGCATTAAAGGCGTATCAAGGTACAAGTTCCTCACTCTGGCTCCTGGTTTGTAAGAACAAACATTAATAATTTATTTGACTTTTCTTTCATTATCACCTGTACTGTATTTAGGTTTTCCTCAGTAATTGGTTTTATTGTCTTAAGTCTTTTCCTAACAGCACTGACTGTTCTGTATACCGTGGTACCATGAAGGCAATTCTCTCATTACTCTGAGTGGGCTCTGGGGTTCGTTTTTAAAATCAAAATAATTAAACCAAACAGTGAAGTGTCTCTGATGGGAAAGGCAGCAATGGAAGGCTTTCCTGTGATATGGATTATGATATGCTAATGAGAAACTGGGCTTCATCCCGGAGTTTAAGTCCGACTGTGTAGACCAGGGTAAACCTGCCAGAAAAACATCTTACTTTCAGTATCACTCTGGACTTGACAGGTTTCATAAATTATTGCTTCAGTGTATCTTATTGCCTTACACATTACTGTGAATATATACTGATTACCTGCCACAGTTCTAGACCGCGGGCCTACACAGTACGTTAATAACTGCTAACAATTCCTCAAAATCCAGAACTGGGCACAATAGTGCTGGTTTTATAAAATGCTCTACCACTTGACATTCGTGGCAAACTCTGATGTATTCTTTTACATCGGTGGTCAAGCCCAGTCAGAAGAAGTGCCTGGTTATTCTTAACACTGTCTTAATTACTCCCAAGTGTCCTTCCAAGGAAGAGTTACTGGTTGCATGTTACACTTGAGCAGGGCGTTAGGGGATTACAAGCCAGCAGGGTTAGGCGGTAGGAGGGATAAGGGATACTCGGAAAATTCATGAATTGTCTGGTTATTAGGTCATTAAGAATAATCAGAACACTAAAGAAGATTCATGAATAACCAAAGAACAGTCATAATAACTGATACTGAGGATATCGAGAGGCAATACTTAGGAACGTATGAAGATATTCTTCTAAGCACTTCCTAGTACCTTCTAGAACCGTCTTGGACGTACGGTAGTTTCAGTTGACAATGAGCGCATTCGACCCCTTATTAATTAGAAGGTTTACATATAATTACATTATTTTGTATATATACTATCCACTAAGTCAACGTAATCTGTTATGTTACATGACTTGTTCATGACGAATAACTGCAGCATAGAGCTGGCTATTGTTATATTTCCTAATATGTTTCCACCTGCACTGTAAACCTGGGAAGTCCTCTCCACCTGCACTGTAAACCTGGGAAGTCCTCTCCACCTGCACTGTAAACCTGGGAAGTCCTCTCCACCTGCACTGTAAACCTGGGAAGTCCTCTCCACCTGCACTGTAAACCTGGGAAGTCCTCTCCACCTGCACTGTAAACCTGGGAAGTCCTCTCCACCTGCACTGTAAACCTGGGAAGTCCTCTCCATCTGCACTGTAAACCTGGGAAGTCCTCTCCACCTGCACTGTAAACCTGGGAAGTCCTCTCCACCTGCTCTGTAAACCTGGGAAGTCCTCTCCACCTGCACTGTAAACCTGGGAAGTCCTCTCCACCTGCACTGTAAACCTGGGAAGTCCTCTCCACCTGCACTGTAAACCTGGGAAGTCCTCTCCACCTGCACTGTAAACCTGGGAAGTCCTCTCCATCTGCACTGTAAACCTGGGAAGTCCTCTCCACCTGCACTGTAAACCTGGGAAGTCCTCTCCACCTGCACTGTAAACCTGGGAAGTCCTCTCCACCTGCACTGTAAACCTGGGAAGTCCTCTCCACCTGCACTGTAAACCTGGGAAGTCCTCTCCACCTGCACTGTAAACCTGGGAAGTCCTCTCCACCTGCACTACCCCAGATGATGGGTTGATGAGACATGATACCTGGGTGACTAACGGTGCCTGTATCCTCACCATTTATATAGTACTGAAACCACGAAACAAGTGCTATTGAAACATTTACCAAACTGCGTCCAGCCGAGACTAGATCCTGCGGCACATTCTCCCGCCTCAAGAAACAGAACAATGTTCACATCGCCTTGACCACATAACCAGCGATCCTAAAAAGATCATGCACCCAGCAGAGTTAGGTGTTGTTCATGATCCGGGGACACTCGTGGTAGTGGTAAACACAAGGCTAATTTCAACCACCTCCCGTTTGAATAAACTGTTTGTGGAGGCTGGTGTTCAACCGGGAGCTGGTTGAAATTAGCCTTGATCTTCCCACTACCACGAGTTTCCTCGGATCATGAACAACACCTACCTCTGCTGAGTGCATGATTTTGAAGGATCGCTGGTTAAGTGGTTAAAGCGATGTGAACATTGTTCTGTATCTTGAGGCTGGAGAATGTCGCAGGATCTAATCTCGGCTAGCCGCAGTTTGGTAAATGTTTCATTACCACTTGTTTCGTGGTTTCATTTATATATATATATATATATATATATATATATATATATATATATATATATATATATATATATATATATATATATATATATATATATATATATATATATATATATATATAATATATATATATATATATATATATGTCGTGCCGATTAGGTAAAACTTGCGATTTTGGCTTAAATAGCAACGCTCACCTTGCCATGTAAGACAAGTGAAAATTTGTGTATGCAATAATTTCGCCAAAATCATTCTGAACATAACGAAAAAATATATTTCATTGTGTTTGTTTATTAGTAAATTAATATTTACGTATCTAAAATATATTTAGTTGGGTTAGGCTAAATTAAATTGCGCTTGTTGTAATAAGGTTAGGTAGGTTTTCAAAGTTTCTCTTGGTACAAAATTATAAATTCTTACATTAGCATAAATGAAAAAATATATCTTTAAACGTATAAGAGAAAATTTTAGAAAGGACTTAATTTTAAATGAGTTCTTGCTAATTGACCAGTTTTACCTAATCGGCACGACATATATATATATATATATATATATATATATATATATATATATATATATATATATATATATATATAGGTACATAAGGTTAAATGACTGCAAACAGTGATTGCAGCATGGTGATTGCAACTAATTTAATGGTTTACAGGCTTTCTTTACCCTACACCATATAGGGGGGGGGGGTTGTGGCGAATGGACCGGTGTCTCTCATATCTGAGAGAAGTTGGCTGGTGTCACCACGCTTCCTTATTCCGAGAAAACTTCCCCTCATTTCTCCTGTTGCTATACTTGCAACATTGCATAGCTCCTGATGGTGCATGAAGATGTGTGAAGTTGAATGACAGCTGCCACTCAAGTTTTCCCTGTGGTTGTTTTGCCTCTGTTATCGCTGGTTCGCGATTATTGCAATATATGTAAAAATACAAAATATCAGGCCCAGGTGTTGCTTGTGTGCAATGTTGTTTTTCTCGAATTCTGAAGGATCTTGTGTTTATGATGGCCAGACACATGCACTGTGGACTGGATCTTCAATTCCCGTCTCGTTACGGGACAACAAAAATATTGATTCATACTGTTCTGTCCAAATTTTGCTTTCCTTTTGTCATCATGTAAGAACCTCCTTTGAATAATGACTCTAGAGGCAGTGTATGATGATTATTCAAGAAGCAGTGTATAATGACTCTACTCTAGAGGCAGTGTATAATGACTACTCTAGAGGCAGTGTATGATGACTATTCAAGAGGCAGTGTATAATGACTCTACTCTAGAGGCAGTGTATGATGGCTACTCTAGAGGCAGTGTTTAATTACTACTCTAGAGGCAGTGTATAATGACTCTACTCTAAAGGCAGTGTACAATGACTACTCTAGAGGCAGTGTATGATGACTATTCAAGAGGCAGACTTTGTAAATGGTCCAAGTCGGGCCGAAACGTCGTCGTAAGCTCCTCCCTTTTATATGTGCGGGTTGTGTGTGTATAATACTCCTGTAGATTATCTTTTCTATCGTATAATATTTGTAGACAGTATGCCTACCTACCTGTTTCACATACCTTCCACTAGGGGGGTAGGGGGGCCTGTGGCCTAGTTCTGGCAAGTGCCCGGCACAAGGCAGGCACTTAAGTCTATCCTGGCGCCCAGACCCCAGTCTCACTTCCCGTCCAGCTGACCTGGTGTCAACTTCAAGCTTCTCTCCTCTCTAGCACTGGCTCCGGCTACCCCAACACGTGTCTGCCTTGTGTACCGACTCGACAATAAAGCCCACCTGTAGTCTACACGTGAATATGTAACCTCCACGCTGTCGCTCCAGCATATTCAACTACCTACCTACCTACCTACCTACCTACCTACCTACAAACAAGACACGATAACATATTTGCTCATTTTTATATTCTTTCTGTATTTGAGCTGTTTTTTTAGGCTTTCTCACCAACACATTTTTTTTATAGAGACATACTATGCTCCTGTATTCAGATTCTTCATGCACTGCTTCGTATGAAGGATGGCGGTCAGGACCCGGTCATTGATACCGACAATTTGCTTTAAAAAGACTCGTTAGCGAACACTAGAACATATTAGAAAACGATTCAAATAAATATGTTCTCAGGACCGAAATGTTTTCTTACAAATATTTTCTAAATTTCGTTCATGAGTCTTTTTAAACCAAATTGTCGTTATCAGTTACCAGTGTTTCTCACACTTTAATGAAGCTGTAATCGGAATGTATTCTATATGAGATTATTATGTCTCTGATTAGTTCCTCATCGTTGGTCATGATCAAATATAGTGCAATTTGGTTTCCAGCATATGTTAAAAGCTCTTTGCTTCTATGCAGTAAAAAAAATTGGTCTTAATTGATAGTTCCCTGGTGTGTGTCTGCTGTGCTAGAAGGTTCCAGAGGCTGTTTCTGAAACATTGCTGCTTTCTGCTGCCTTTCAAGATACATTTAGAACACTGAAATCTGCAAAGTAGGATATTATTTAGTTTTAGGATTTTCAAAGCATTCATAATAACTATCTCCTCAGTGAATTCCTCTACCATAGCGCTTGCCATTCGAACCCAGGATACTTTAGAATAAAATCAAGGAGCTCTCAGCTTAGCAAAAACCCTCAGCTCATAAAATTTAACAAGAATAGGTACGGTGATGCAGGCAGGCAACATACCCACACCTCATTAACTTTCCAGGGACCTGACCCACATTTCATGCTCCGCTGATTTTTTTTACACTCCATTGGAATCTTGATCATATGAGGCAGCATCCTACCAGTCTTGAGAGTGGCCTTCCTCTCTACGTGACTCTGCCCTACACCTTCCATTTTTTTTTTTTTAACTGGTGACACCGCCTACTATTGCTTCGCCTCACCTGTATGCTGTATATAAGGTCTTCTCCGCACATATGCTGTACTTTTATCAAGATTGATGGACTGAGGACTGATTGTCTCAAACTCCTCATCATCTTCCACCGTTCTTCCTTGAATTGGACTGATGAAGGCGCTGGCTGGCGACACCTTTCCTCCAAAGTAAAGATTCTCTAATGTTGCATAAGTGTCTCATTCATCAACTACCTAACATCACATAGCCCATGTTGCTATGTGATGATAGGTAACTTATTTACAATATTTACGTATTTATGTGTAAACTGAAATAAATATTGTAGACTTATTGGGTTTACACAGTGGGACATAATTTGCTCTTTTTTTTCACCAGATGATTAATAAATTAATTAACGAACTACGAATATCTAACATGGTGATCTTTCTAATTGGTCGAGAAGCCTCCTGGTCTTACGGTGACACCTCTGGCACCAGTGCCAGCGAGCCTAAACAGCCAACTCTGTCATAGCTACTTAAAACGAAAGTGGACTTTCGTGATGATCCTTTGCGTAACTTACTTACAATCATCTTAATTCCAATGTCAATAACCTATGTTAATGAAATAACATTAGAGGTCCTCAAATAAATGCAACAAACACAGTGTACTCACCCTAGTTGTGGTTGAAGGGTCGAGCCATAGCTCCTGGCTACTGGGTCACTCTCTCTTCACCATGAGCCTTATCATACCTCTTCTTGAAGCTATGAATGGATCCTGCCTCCACTACATCACATCCCAAGCTATTCCACTTCCTGACCACTCTGTGACTGAAGAAATACTTCCTAACATCCCTGTGATTCATCTGAGTCTTCAACTTCCAACAGTGACCCCTTGTTGCTGTGTCCCATTGTGTGTGTGTGTGTGTGTGTGAAGTCGGTCTCTCTCCTGCAACATGAGGGTTGCGAGCACCAATATGATCTGCAGCCGGAGCAATAATTACCATCCATGATTATTCAGGACAGATCCCCTGATTAATTTTGCATTTGGGTCAGGATTAGGAAAATTAATCACTCTATTATTCAAGACTCGATTCCAGAGCTGAATATATTTGTGAGTGTGGACTGGGAGATAGAATCTGGATCAAGGGCCAGAGAAGTGTGGACCAGTAGCTAGTGCTTGCGCCAGGAACTAAAATATGAACCAGGAGCTAGAGTGTGGACCAGTAGCTAGTGTTTGCGCCAGGGACTAAAATATGAACCAGGAGCTAGAGTGTGGTCCAGTAGCTAGTACTTGCGCCAGGGACTAAAATATGAACCAGGAGCTAGAGTGTGGACCAGTAGCTAGTGTTTGTGCCAGGAACTAAAATATGAGCCAGGAGCTAGAGTGTGGACCAGTAGCTAGTGTTTGTGCCAGTGACTAAAATATGAGCCAGGAGCTACAATGTGAATCAGAAATTAGTGTTTGGTTAGTTTATTGTGCACTCCATATCCATCCTGTGGACGGTAGCACAAGAGAATTTGGATATACAAAAGGCCTAAGAAATAGCCCCCGAAAGGGTTAAAAGGAATACATCTGTATTTATATCTACAGTTGACTTTTCTGTTTTAAATTTTCTTAATATATCTGGTATCTTTATTCATTAATAAGATATCTTGACATATCACATAGGTTATTATACTGTCTGCCTCTATATTTCTCACCAGTTTGACGATTAAGCACATAGTATTCAAGATAGTGACCACAGGGCGGGTCACATACTTAGCATTTGGTTTGATCATCAAATGTATGTCTGCCAAACTGCCAGAAGTACTTGTAGCCAAGCCTAAGCCTGGCCACTACAACATCAGTCAGTCTGTTCACGTTACAAGTTACTCCATAAACGTATTTATCAAAGTTCATGTTATCATTATGGTTATAGATCTACTCAGGTTTCTAATTGCATTCCTGTAACATTCAGTTTCATTATTTACTTCTCTCCTAATATTATTCCTAATGTTAGACACAGATTCACCAAAGTTATATTCTACATTTTCCTTCAGGTTCTTTTCTTGGGAACGTATTAACTTAATCATGACGAAGTAATCCCATGAGTGATGGAATCCTTAACAATTGTACATTATTTTTTTCCTGGATTTTTGAGTTTCTATGTTACTCTCCAATGAGCATGTTAGAATCAATATGTGAGTCAAGAGCTTAGTGTCATAAGTCAGCTTTAGTACCATTAGGATGACAAATAATTCAGTTTGCAATGTAGACGCCAAGTTGTTACTTCTTATTCCTAACTCAACAAAGTTCCTGTCGTTCTTGACTAGGAAGGTGGCAAGGGAGGTGGCAAGGAGTGGCAAGGGAGGTGGCAAGGGAGGTGGCAAGGGAGGTGGCGGAGGTGCAGGAGGTGGCAGGAGGTGGAAAGGGGAGGTGGCTAGATGGCAAGCGAGTCACTGCCCTGCCAGTTGACTCCTGCTTGGATCCATCAGTGTGTGTAACTTGTGATAAATTATTTCTGCCAGTTAGGCGAGAAAATTATTCTTGAGCAGTTGCTTTTACAAGTGATTCAAGGAAGGGATTACTAGTGATGAGATTCATGGGGAAGGCTTACTGGTATGTGATGAACACATGTTTCATGGAGGGGTCAAATGCTCTTGTTGTCTACAGTGATTCAGTTCGTGCAAGTTACAATTGCTTGGTATCATAACTCATTTAGATCTATCTATACTTAACATTTAGTGAGATACCTAGAGACAGTGTCTGGTTCATTTTTTAAAATTCTAATACCGAATACAGTGTTAAGCTCAGTAATGCTATCCCTGATAGTATACTTTGGATCAAGAACTACAATATGGACCAGAAACTGGTGTTATGACCCGGAACAAGAGCATGGGTCAGCAACTGGATCATGGACCATGAACTAGAGTATGGACCAATTACTTGTGCTCAAATTATCATCTTGAAGTTCATTTGACCTTCAGAAAATTGGCTCTGACGCAATAAGCTGGACTCGACAATTCGCCTCGTCATGTAATTACCAGATTTGAACACCTGTTAGCAGTTTTCTTAATCTATAATTTGTTCACAATCACGTGACTGACAGGATACTGCACTTCCCTTGGTGCGAAGATACATAATGTACAAGAAATGCACAGGATTAAGCTTTGTGAAGTTATACTTGGCTGCTTGACTACTGTTCATTACGTGTGAATAGACTTGAGTTATTTTATTGTTCTGGTCACCATACAACTTCTGTTTTCAGTTCGATCATTCCTTTTTCTCTTCATTATACCTGTGTTTAAACTACTGCCTGTTTCTCCAATATATTTTTCTGTGCATAGTCTGCAAGGAAAACAATGCACATCTTAGTCATTGTGTTTAAATATACTAATGTGTCTATGGCGTTAGTATGTATGTATACTTCATTAATGCCCTCCCCTTGACACAAGCCTTTTGCTCTCTTCAACTTTTCACTGTATGGAAAAAATATTCATTTATGTACTAGTCTTTCGTTATGAGATTCTGAATTTTGTAAGAGGATTCTCAGACAGGCATTCACTCAGTGGCAGCTTCATTAAGTACGTTCTTCTAGTACTGAGTAGGGCTCCCCTTTGCCCAAATAATGTCTGAAGTTTTCGTGACAATAATTCAACAAGGTGCTGGAAACATTCTGAAGAGATTCTGGTCCAAGCTGACTTGATAGCATCACGCAATTGCTGCAGATATGTCGGTTGCACATTCATGCTGCAAATCCTCCGTTCCACCACAATCGAAAGGTTTACCCCAAATTCTGAAGCATCCTTTCCACCTTCATGTTGCAGCAGAAATAGCGATTTTTCAGACCAGATGACGTTTTTTCCATTCTTCAACGGTCCAGTTTTTGGTGAGCCTGTGCCCACTGTAACCTCAGTTTCTTGTTCTTAACTGACAGAAGTGGAAACCGGTAAGGTCTTCTGCTGTTGTAGCCCATCTACTTAATAAGTGGATGTGTTATGCATTCAGAGATGTTCTTCTGCATACTACTGTTGTAATGAGTGGTGATTTCAGTTATTGTCTCTTTCCTGTCAGCTTGAACCAGCCTGGCCATTCATCTCTGATCACTCTTATCAAGAAGGCGTTATCGTCAAATCAATTGCCGCTTACTGGATGCTTAGTGTGTGTCACACCATTCCATGTAAACTCTACAGACTGTTGTGCGTAAAAATCCCAGAAGATCAGCAGTTTCTGAGATACTCTAACCAGCCCGTCTGGCGCCAACAATCATTCCAAGGTCAAAGTCACTTAGATCACATTTCTTTCTCTGTCTGATGTTTGGTTTCAATAACAACTGAACTTCTTAACAATGTCTGGATGTTTTTAGGCACTGAGGTGCTGCCACGTGATTAGCTAATGAGATATTTCCATTAACGAGTATGGTATAACAGTGGATGTTATCTTAATATATATAAATATATATATATATATATATATATATATATATATATATATATATATATATATATATATATATATATATATATATATATATATATATATGATTGATGTACCCAAAATATGTCGGTGGCTCGTGTGTCCTATTTTATAAATTATAGATTAATTTAAAATTGAATCATTTAGGCATAACAGGTCGCATGTTGGGAGCTAATGAAACGTGGCCATTTTTATTTACATATTTGTGAGTGAACATGATCTCTCTCTCTCTATCTCTCTCTCACACACACCCTCTCTCTCCCTCTACACCCTCGCTCTCTCTCACCCTCTGTCTCTCTCTCTCACCCTCTGTCTCTGTCTGTCTGTCTGTTTCTCTCTCTCTCTCTCTCTCTCTCTCTCTCTCTCTCTCTCTCTCTCTCTCTCTCTCTCTCTCTCTCTCTCTCTCTCTCTCTCTCTCTCTCTCTCTCCCATTCCCTCCCTTTCACCGTCTTTCTCTCTCTCTCTACTTGGAGTCTACCTGGAGGGTATTCCGGGGGTCAACGCCCCCGCGGCCCGGTCCACGACCAAGCCTCCCGGTGAATCAGGGCCTGATCAACCAGGCCGTTACTGCTGGCCGCAGGTAGTACAACGTACGAACCACAACCGGCTGATTTGGCACCGACTATAAGTATGTCCAGTTCCCTCTTGAAGGCAGCCAGGGGTCTATTGGTAATTCCCCTTATGCATGGTGGGAGGCTGTTGAACAGTCTTGTGCCCCAGACACTTATTGTGTTTTCTCTTAATGTACCAATGGCGCCCAGGGTATTTTGCACCGCCTGCCCAGTCTTTTACTTTCGTAGGGAGTGATTTCTGTGTGTAGATTCGGGACCATTCCTTCTAGGATTTTCCAAGTGTAGATTATAATATATCTCTCTCGCCTGCGTTCCAGCGAGTACAAGTCAAGTGCTTCCAAGCGTTCCCAGTAGTTGATGTGTTTGATAGAACTTGTATGTGCAGTAACTGTACACTCTCTAGATCTGCAATTTCACCCACTTTGAATGGAGATGTTAATGTACAGCAATATTCCAGCCTAGAAAGAATAAGTGATTTGAAAAGATCATCATTGGTTTGGCATCTCTTGTTTTGAACGTTCTCATTATTCATCTTATCATTTTCTTCGCAGTTGTGATCGTGGCACTGTTGCTATCCTTGAAAGTAAGATCCTCAGACATTATTACTCCCAGGTCCTTAACATTATTTTTTCGGTCTATTGTATGATTAGAGTTTGTAGTATACTCAGTTCAAGTTATTATCTCCTCCAGTTTTCCATAACGTAGTAGTTGGAATTTGTCATCATTGAACATCATATTGTTTTCTGTTACCCATTGGAAAACTTGGTTTATATCTTTTGGAGGTTAACCGTGTCCTCGATGGATGACACTCTCATCCAGATCCTAGTATCGTCTGCAAAGGATGACACGGTGCTGTGGATTACATCTCTGTCTGTGTCTGATATGAGGATGAGGAACAGAATGAGGGCGAGTACTGTGCCTTGTGGAACAGAGCTTTTCACTATGGCAGTTTTCGATTTAACTCTGTTTACCACTACTCTCTGTGTCTGATTGATTAGAAAGTTGAAGATCCATCTGCCCACTTTGCCAGTTATTCCTTTAGCACGAATTTTGTGTGCTATTACACCATGATCGCACTTGTCAAAGGCTTTTGCAACCAAGACCATATCATAGTGATCCAGTAGTTGCGAGAGGCAGGAGCGACCAGCTGTGAACCCATGCTTCTTAGCACTCTTTCAAAGATTTTTATGATGTGGGACATTAGAGCTATTGCTCTATAGTTCTTAGCTAATGTTTTGCTGCCATCTTTATAGAGTGGGGATGGAGCTGGAAGGCTTTCCACACAGCAATCAATTGTCAGTAGCTGTTCCTTGAGCTGTTGGGAGGTTGCATCTGGTGCCTTATATTCAACCACGATGACGAGGTTCTGGTTCTCGATCTTTATTGTTAGAACTTCAACTACATCATTTGTGGTGTTCAGAATCTCCGTGCAGATGAGCGACTCTTTGACATACAGGCCAACCTTCCCTTGTTGCCTGTTCTTTCTGTCGCATCTAAAAAGTTGTACCCAGTTATCCATATTTCGTTGTCAAAGTGATCTTTTGTGTGGGTCTCTGTGAAGGCTGCATTTAACTCCTCTACAAGTCCGCTGATAAAAGGTATTTTGTTGTTGGTGGATGGCCTAAGGCCCTGGTCGTATTCTGATTTTGTTGTTGGCATTAGTAGTTTTAGTTCTGGAGGGCTAAGGGGGGCCACTGGCTGTGCCTCCAGTCCAACAAGGCTCCAAAGTGGTGGACTATTTTTATTTCCTTTAATTTTCTTTCTTCGTTTCCTGCCACTAAAAAATCACTTGGAGTTGGGTTGTCATAACTACTATTGTTTGTCTTATGAGGTCTGTACCTCCTGGTCCCTTTTAGATGGTATGCAGAGCAACTGGTGTTGTAGCACTGTTTTTGGAGGACTGAAGAGCGGCACATTTCTGGGAGAAAGAATTTGCAGGAGAGAGAACGACACACTCCTTTAGACAGGTCACGACATTTTTGGGATGCTCAAAATTGCATGTTCCATTTGTTTTTCCTGATATGCCATGCATGCTTACAGATGCACCATTTCGCTTTTGGTTGAGTATAATTTGTGGTAGGTGTGTTTTCAGCTTTTGCAGTTTCTAGGACCACTAAATCCTTAGTAGCCAGAGCCACCCCGTCCTGCTTCCAGGGAACTAGAACTTTCCCAGAAGAAGAAGAAGAAGATTCCTCCTCTACATCTGTAATGTGGGCTATGGTCTTGTGCAACGATGGTTGTATATTTAAGGTTTTAGTGGTGACAGTGGTAGAGTCCCTAGCAGAGTCTGAACTAGCGCTAAGGCTGGGGGCTGAGTTTGAGTCAGAACTAGGGCTGGGAGATGAGTCTGAGTCTGAGTCCTTAGTACCTTTCTGATACCTGCACAAAGTTCTATATCTTTATTGCACAACCAGAAGCACCTTGCTACTTCGAGGTCATTTTTTGAGGCAGTGTTTATTCTTGCACAAGAGATATGATGCTTGGAAAAGCACTGGTTGCATGTGATCCTGGATTTCCTTCCAAGGATTTTTTTTACATGTCCCACAGGTATACCGTACTGACATCCTGCCCGTATCCTACTTCACTTTGTATGCCACGAAAAAAAAACTGATTTCCACTTTACCTTTCTGCTCTACACTGGTGACAGTTATATGTGAGATGTATTTACAGAAACCGAGGCTTTCGGCTTGTGGGTAGTGGGTAGTGGGTAATGTATGGGGGGGGTGACTATATTATGGCTGTGGGTAGCAAGTGGTGGGTACTGTGGGATGTAGGGGGGGGTCGGAGAAAGGTCACGTGACAGCCAGTTTTCCTCCTCAGGATGGACATGTATCATATTTTCTCTGCATTTACTTTTGTTTTGTTCACTGTATAACTCTTTCCAGAGTCATTCCTCGCTGATCACTCTTATATATTTTAACTTACTGATCTTACTGAGTTCCTCACACTGATCTATGTTTACTTTTAGACCCAAACAATTTCCTGTATTAGCTCCATAAACCGTAAAGCAGCCGTTATGGCAACACTGGATGAGCACTGCACTTTCACTATACTGTCACTGTAATATCCTATTATTAAAATCCTAGTTTTTCTTATTTCCATAAGGTCTTACTCTATGGTATCACCGGATTTATACGTAGAGTAGATTAATAGTTTGTGGGAAGGTTTTTTAAACGAATTGACTTGCGTAGTAGAATCCTGCGACTGATGGCAACTGTTTGCCACGGTAGTTCAAAATATTAGCATATTACTTCCCACTTAATTTTACGACATTAACTGAGGTAACTTATCTATACACTACAGTACCACTGTCATATACGCTATTTCACTATGTATTTTACTCTATTTTCAGTTGGGCTTTCTTTCCTCTCGAAAAAAAAATATATATGGTTTTTATTCACACACTGCACTCTGGCTCCCTAACTCCCCTCAAGTATGGCCTTTGGCCACTTTTTCCTTATTTTGGCACAGTGGTTGTTATTATTCGCCTGTACGCCAATAAAACGCGATAATCCACGAAAGACGACGGAGGCTGCAGCGACGCAATAGGCACGAGGCCCTGTTATAATTATTTAACTCTCTCTCTCTCTCTCTCTCTCTCTCTCTCTCTCTCTCTCTCTCTCTCTCTCTCTCTCTCTCTCTCTCTCTCTCTCTCTCTCTCTCTCTCTCTCTCTCTCTCTCTCTCTCTCTCTCTCTCTCTCTCTCTCTCTCTCTCTCTCTCTTTACACAGGGTTTGACAAGGTTAGGTTGAGGATCCCTAATTTTACTGACAAACTGTTGACAAGTTAGGATTCATAACTTTATTGACAAGCTATTGACAAGTTAAGGATTCCTAACTTTATTAACAAGCTAAGAGCTGTTACCTACATCAGTTCATTTGAAAGTACTTTTATTGTTATGAAACATACAAGTAGGGAACAGGATGAAGTTGGAGCCATCTGTGGGCCAGCATTTTCATTTGATCAACTGACTTTATCTCGTTGACATCATAATGCTGTACGAATGTGTTCCAGACTCGAATCATCCTGGGAATAAATGATCTCAGATGAAGTGATGTTCTTGAGAAGGGTACAACCAGAGTGAAGTTGCTGCATTCTGCCCGTCTTGTGGTATAGAAGTTTGCTTCTCGTTGTCCTCGAAGTGGAGCCAAGTGTGGTACTTTGACAATGTTGGCCTTGTACATAACATTAAGGCCGCCCACATCCCTCCTGTGTTGAAGGCTCTGCTGAAATGACAGATCTATCCAGGATGGGTCCAGGCGAGAGATGAGACGTCTTGCTCTGTTCTCTACTCTGTCAAGCAGTCGCAGATGAGATGGTGGGGGGGTTGGGGGCAGGCAAAACAAGAAATGGAACATACTCAAAGTGTGAGCGTACTTGTGTCTCATACATAATCTTGCAACCCCTACTGCCAAGCAGATGCGAGATACGGCGAAGTGCTGTAAGCTTCCTGGCTGCCTTGTTTGCAATATTTACAACGTGGTTCTTCATGATATCAACTTTCCCAGGTATCAACACTCTCCCATTCATACTACTTCACTGGCATTACCATCATGGTGCCTAGAGACCATCATCATTTGTGTTTTCTCAGGTGCAAATGTTACTTGCCATCGGTTTCCCCAAGCTGATATAGCTCTTAGCTGGTGATTGATGTAACTTAGGGCAGCTGGCATTTCTTCTCTAGGATAAGTGAGTGTCAGAGTACAGTCGTCTACATATGCATGGGATTCTGGGATGAGACGAATGAGGTCATTGAAGTAGACATTCCATAACAATGGTCCCAGCATACTTCCTTGTGGAACACTTGCCCCAATAGGATGTCTTGCTGATTCTGTTCCATTGAGAACTACTAGAGATCTACCATGAAGGTAATCACTGCGGAGACATAGCGTAGAGCCTGCAATTTCCAGTACTTGCAGTTTTGGCAAGAGGCCCTGGTGCCACACTTGGTCGAAAGCACCATCAATGTCCAGCGCTATCACACAGCTGACTTTGGATTCATCTAGTGAGTGGTTCCATTTAATGGAGAGGTTCTCTCTCTCTCTCTCTCTCTCTCTCTCTCTCTCTCTCTCTCTCTCTCTCTCTCTCTCTCTCTCCTCTTTCTCTCCCCCTCTCTCCCTCTCTCTCTCACTCTAGTTATACACTACGATCTATGTGAAACTTAAGTCAATAAAACTGAGCTAGCAGAAATAGCATCCTTCCCTGGCTCAGATGGTGAAGGGAGATGCCCATCTGCCCACCAGGTTACCTTCCCTGGCTCAGATGGTGAAGGGAGATGCCCATCTGCCCACCAGGTTACCTTCCCTGGCTCAGATGGTGAAGGAGATGCCCATCTGCCCACCAGGTTACCTTCCCTGGTTCAGGTGGTGAAGGAGATGCCCATCTGCCCACCTGGTTACCTTCCCTGGCTCAGATGGTGAAGGGAGATGCCCATCTGCCCACCAGGTTACCTTCCCTGGCTCAGATGGTGAAGGGAGATGCCCATCTGCCCACCAGGTTACCTTCCCTGGCTCAGATGGTGAAGGGAGATGCCCATCTGCCCACCAGGTTACCTTTCCTGGTTCAGGTGGTGAAGGGAGATGCCCATCTGCCCACCTGGTTATCTTCCCTGGCTCAGATGGTGAAGGGAGATGCCCATCTGCCCACCAGGTTACCTTCCTGCTCAGATGGTGAAGGGAGATGCCCATCTGCCCACCAGGTTACCTTCCCTGGTTCAGGTGGTGAAGGGAGATGCCCATCTGCCCACCTGGTTATCTTCCCTGGCTCAGATGGTGAAGGGAGATGCCCATCTGCCCACCAGGTTACCTTCCCTGGCTCAGATGGTGAAGGGAGATGCCCATCTGCCCACCAGGTTACCTTCCCTGGTTCAGGTGGTGAAGGGAGATGCCCATCTGCCCACCTGGTTATCTTCCCTGGCTCAGATGGTGAAGGGAGATGCCCATCTGCCCACCAGGTTACCTTCCCTGGCTCAGATGGTGAAGGGAGATGCCCATCTGCCCACCTGGTTACCTTCCCTGGCTCAGATGGTGAAGGGAGATGCCCATCTGCCCACCTGATTACCTTCCCTGGCTCAGATGGTGAAGGGAGATGCCCATCTGCCCACCACATTACCTTCCCTGGCTAAGATGGTGAAGAGATGCCCATCTGCCCACCTAGTTACCTTCACTGTCTCAGATGGTGAAGGGAGATGCAAATTTGCCCACCTGGTTACCTTCCCTGGCTCAGATGGTGAAGGGAGATGCCCATCTGCCCACCACATTACCTTCCCTGGCTCAGATGGTGAAGGGAGATGCCCATCTGCCCACCTAGTTACCTTCCCTGTCTCAGATGGTGAAGGGAGATGCAAATCTGCCCACCTGGTTACCTTCTCTGGCTCAGATGGTGAAGGGAGATGCCCATCTGCCCACCTGGTTACCTTCCCTGGCTCAGATGGTGAAGGGAAATGCCCATCTGCCCACCTGGTTACTATAATGTTTATATAAAGCGCTAAACTTGTGTGGGTCATTCAGCGCAAGGACCATCAGCGTGTGTATTAAACTACTAATTTTCACTGTTTTTTTTTTCATTGTTCCGCTCTTCTAAGGACTTATTTCAGTGTGTCAATTTGGAACTGGAAATTCCCATTTTTTTCTAGTGTAAGTTATGATATCTCTTTCACTACTATGCTCCTTTACCGCTGACTGCTAGCAACAACAGCCTGGTTGACCAGGCGGCCTGTCATGGCAAAAGAATCAACGAAACCGGTCAGAGTCATATCACAGGTAAGACAGGAATCTATGAGAGAATTTAGGCATTTTCTAGACCAGCATTTTCGCCTGCTTCAGATGGAGCTGTCAGGAAGCAGCAATATTCAAATCCTTAGAATACTGATGCCTAGACCATCGGTAGTGGCTCCACATCTCTCTGTTTTGAAAATTCTTGCTCTTCACTATAGAATTTTCTATTCAGTTATCATACTAAGATTGTTATGATCTTTGAACGTCAGATCTTCTGGCATGGGACGACCCCTTAGGGAAAGATGTGTGTCCTCCAGTGATGTCACTTTCGTACAGATGTGTCCTATAGTGATGTCTTTTTCATATAGTTGTGTCCTCTAGGGACACATCTTTATTGAAAACGTTTCGGTCCTAGGTCTATAGGGTCTTTTACTGGATACATTTACTTTTTGGGACCAGCTTCCCAAAAAGTAAATGTATCCATTAAAGATTTTCCATGTGTCTGCACTTGTGTCCTTTGATTCAGATTTTAGAAGCTTCAGGAAAGATCATAGTGTTGTCAGCAAAGACCCCAAGGTATAGCAGGACTGTAGACAGTGATGTCAGAGTTCACCTGCGACTTACATCTCACATTGGTTTTCAGATGAATAATAAAACTGATGAATTAACAAAGGCATATAAGTCTTCAAGGAGGAGGTAGATTACAATCTTGAGCTGTCAGTTAGCAGTTTGAAAACAATAATTCGAAAAGAATTTCAACTGGACTTCATTGACTTGAGATTGAGTGAGATTGACATCAGTCAGTCCGTCTATTAACATACTATCATGCAGGATTAGCCACATGTCTGCGGTGCTTCCAACAAAGCCATCAGACTCCTGGATGTCACTACTGACAGACTCCAGCTGAGTTACAAGTATCTAATAGGTTGCATCACCAGCTAATGTAGCCATTAATGTAAACTCTGCCAGGTGGACAATTGTCTTACCTTGCGTCATTATGTGATGGAATGCGATAAAAATTAATGAATTCAGAGACAACTCACAAACGTTCAAGAAATGTCAAAGTATTTTATACATTTTGGAATATCATCAACCATTCTGGAAAAATGCCCTGATTTTGTCTATTGTAAGTAACGTATAACCATTTAAACTTGTTTATATTCAAGCTTACCTTGATAAAATAGAAGATAATATAAATAATTCAAAACCACATATAAGCTGCACTAATATTCTTGTAGCTAAATATATGTTTAAATAAATAACTGATTACGATTGTAACCAGATGTAAACATGTAAATAGTTCATTACCAGTGTAACTTGTTTAGCTATCAAAATTTTGGTGCCCAGTCCCTGGACCCATTATTATGAGCCTCTGTAATGTTTTCACTAGCGCCCACACCATGGGTACGGTGCATGATAAAGATATTAAGCAGCAAGAATTTTAGTATTGTCATCGTCATCAAAGATTCTGAAATCGTCAGCTCAAGTCTTCTAATATTCTCAAGAAAGATTCTAGTATCGTGAGTGATGGCGCAGTGATTCCACTGGTATCAGTGTCTGCCTTCATGCCTCGCAGGTTTTTGACAACGTCAGCTGTTGAGGGACCTTTTCTGACGCCTAAGTCAAGGTCACATAGAAAATAATAGCGAACAATGTTGTCACCTGCAGTGATACTGCTGTCTCAGACACTGCACCAGTGACTAACTGCAGTGACCATGAACTGCTGTAATTGTACGCTGCAAGGCTGCTTGCTGCTTTTGTGAACTGACACATATGTTTTCATTCTCATTTATTATGATTATTATTATTGATGTTGTTATTGTTGCTGTTGTCGTTGTTATTGTTATTTATTTTTATTATTATTATTATTATTATTATTATTATTATTATTATTATTATTATTATTATTATTATTATTATTATTATTATTATTATTGTCGTAATTATTATTGTTGTTATTGTTGTTGTTGCTGTTATTATTATATAGGTATCCCAGAAAGGTGAACCTTTAAATGGTTGCCAGAATATTTTTACTTTTTCCTTCTCTCATAAAAGGAAAAGTTCTCGTCTGATAGGCTTCAAACTTAACGCTAGAGTATAGTAATAATCCCTGTGAAAACAGACTTAGCTAAACAGTGTATAAAAAACGCCAATAAAAAAACATTGGCGCGACGAGAACATTAAGAGAAAACTCAGTGAGTGTCAGAGGACCCCGACTCTTCAACGTCTTCCCTCCGTGCATAAAGATAATTACCAACAAACCTCTGGTTGTCTTCAAGTGGAAACTGGACAGGTTCCTCAAATCATTTGCTGATCAGTCGGGGTGTGGTTCTTATGTTGCAATGCGTGCAGCCAGCAGTAACAGCCTGGTTCATCAGACCATGATTCACTCGTACATCTGGTCTAGGCTAGGGCCGCGGGGGCGTTGACCCCTAGAAGCGTCCTTCGGGTATCTTTCAGGTATTTAGAGCAAGATTCGGGGAACAATTGGCAAGTGCAGGTGCCCTGTGACCGATTCGATTCGATGAGGTTCGCCGGTACTGTCCCGGTCCGGGTCTTGTCCAGTTGGTGACCCAGCGGCCCTCTGACCAACCTGTTGAACCCAGCTCAGCATCCTGGAATGACTCAGATAACTTCCAAAACCCTCAGTGGCGGAGCTTCAGATGTTAAAAAAAAAAGCTGCGTCATAATTCAACAACTGCAAGGATTGAAACTCACGCGTGTTGATGCACATTTGCCCGTGTTATGTGCAAACAAAAATAAGTGTAAAATTTTATCCCCATTTTATCACGATGAAAGTATTTGCGTGTAGCTCTTCTGAAAGGCTTCAGTATTTGTTAGCTAAGCAAGTTACGGCCAGGATAGTACCCATTAATTTTAGTTTGTGTGTGAGCCAGTTTGCCAGTGTGCTAAATTAGTTTGTAATACCCGGGATGCTTCAGTCAGTGCAATAACTGGAGAATTCCTCGGCTGATCGGTTTCAAATTTTTCATCCAAGGTGTTTCCCAGAGACTAAGGTTCACCTTGTTAGGTAAATAAACACAGATGCAACTAATATGACATTTTATTGTGGCAACGTTTCGCTGTGCCTGAGCTTTGTCAAGCCTAACTCCTGGACACAGATACATTACTTGTATCTGTATCCAATTAACTAACATTTTATCGGTAATTCTACCATTATTACTGAGGTTCACGTTGTTATTAGGCTGCATCAGTCCCAGTTCACCAGTTTTAATAAATAAGATTGATTTCCACCCAATAACTAAAGAATGCCTCATCTTCTCGGCTTCAAACTATTAACACTGATGCATTATATAAGGATGACGGAGAAATGTGAGATGTTGAGTACCACTGCTCTAACATCAGAACGTTTTATCCGACTGGCTTCAAATTTTCAACCCTGGTCAACTTTTACCAGGTGAAGGTTGATGGAGCAACTGACACCTGCAGCTCAGCTGCTCTGCTCAGTTTTATGTAAACTATTCCAGAAATTGATTTTCAGGTGATAGTTTTAGAGAGCCTCTCTGATCGGCTTAAAAATGTCCCCACCGGCGTATCCTACTTAGACGTTGGCACTGGTGATGGAGTGTGTTGGTGCCATTTACATATTTTGGTCTCGAAACGGTAAAGTATTATTTATCATTAAATAAGTGAAGTATGGTTCCTCAAGGAGGGTACCTCCATGAAGGTGAGGGGCTCTTGATCCCAGGAACTGGACTTACCATGCCTTTCCTTATGTCGAATCTAAATACCTGCCATTCCCCAGCTGCTGTATAACCCCTAAGGGTTTGACGCTTAATCCTGACTAAAATTAAAATTTGAATGACATCAATCTTTTTTTGGTTGAAGCATCTTGTGAAATGGATGTATTTTTTTTTATTTTAAGCTGTGTAGTTGCAAATTTTGTTGGATTCTGTACAATAACTGGAGCGACATTGTCTGGTCGCCTTCAGATTTCTCGCACCGATGTGTTTATCTCCAAGGAAGCTTCTCCTTCATTTTATATTACGTAAGTTTTAATTTCCGAGAAATAATTGAAGAATAATTCTTCTGTCCAGAAATGTGCCAGAATTTGACTTACTGGATTATTCTTGATTCAGTCTACATAATATAATTGTATGTACCTATAAAATTTGTGTGCCCTCAAGACAATTAAAAAAAGTTTAATGCTATGTATTCAAAGCTGAACATAAATTACTTACTTACTGCTGGTCACTCTTACTTTAGAGAAAAGTTTGCATAGATTTAGGTCCCATTTTGCCTTTTTTCATGGACGAAAATGGGAAAATTGAAATGCTGGTTTTATTTGATAATTTCTGTTTCTTCCTGTTGGCTTCAGTCTCTCAACTCTGATAACTTAATAATACAACTTTTAAATTCCTTCAAACTTGGCCTTGGCCACTCTGAAATAAGAAGACAATGTCGTTTCAGCTTGGCTTCAAACCTGACGTTTCTTAGAGGAAGGTTTGAACAATCTTGGTGCTGTGAGGGTCCAAGTTTACCGTTTCTGTTGGCGAAACTAAGATATAAGTTTCCTTATGAAAATTTATGAATGCCTTTTCTGACTCACTTCAAACCTTCAGTGTAAATATTTAATTACAATAGGAACTCAGGTCGCACTCTGAAGTACTGCTATTGCGTGCACTGCGGTACAGGTGGCTAGGCTTATGCAATATAGGGATACCTTTCTCAGATCGCGCAGCGACAGAAATAAATCTAGTTATTATTGTTATTATTATTGTTGTTGTTGTTGTCGTACTAGAAGTGCTTATTCCGAGTATATGGGAGGGCATTATTTCTGTCATGCACTCTCCTTTTCTAATCTACATATTCTGCGTCCCTCTTTCACTATTTCGTCTTCATCACCCACCCATCTATTCCATGCAAATGATTTACATTTACTTTTCCGCCTCTTATCCTCTACTCTTCCATTTACTTTCATTTTCTTTCTAATCCCGCATCACGTCTTCCTTTCCCATTTCTCCATGCACTTTTATCTCTCATTTCCCCATCCCCGCCGTTCCTTAACTGTTCCACCTAACCCATTGTGCCCATCTCAGGAAGCGTCTCGCCCCGCCCTCCCATTTGGAAGCTGGCCAGAGCACTCATTTCTTTCTCGTTACCTTTCAATCTCCTTTTAGATTTCCCTTGCTGTTGGCACCCCCACCCCCTCCTCTGTGACCCAACTCTGGTGGCCTCTTCCCGTGGTTATGGCGGGGAGACGGAGGGGATGTGAGGGGGGGGGGGTTAGAGAGCGTTAAGGTGAAAGAGGATTTGATGTCCTAAGCGTATAAAAACAAACAATTTCGAGGGAAAACCCTTTCTTGCGCGGCCATGTTTGTTTTCCTCCGTTTTCTTTACCGCTTGTTTATAGAAGAGAAACTCAGGGATAACTTAAGCATATGAAATCCCCCGTTTAATCTGTCGCAGTCAGGTCGTAAAAGACACTTGAATTTACGTAATCATAATAAACTGCTTTATGTCTCAATCATTCTCACATTACATAGGTAAACAATAATAAACACGCAATTAAGCTTCTCAGTTCTGCATTTTCGACATGGAAATAAGTTGATTTACGACCAATTTACAAACTTCTGGATGATTTGCAATTGTCTTGCATAGTCAGATTGTTCTTCTAATAAGATTTTGCAGATGGCGAATTCATATCACACTCATAAATACATACCTGGAGTATATATGGAGGGAGTTCCAGGGGGCAACGCCCTCGCTGCCCGGTCCATGACCAGGTTTCACGCTGGATCAGGGTCATACATTCAAATTTAAATTCGTTCATACATACATGCATACATAAATAAATACATACATACATACATACAAACAAACTTACATACATACAAACTTACATACATACAAACTTACATATGTGAAGAAGTTTTAAAGGCCAATACTATAAACAGTTTGCACAGTACTGTATATATATATATATATATATATATATATATATATATATATATATATATATATATGTCGTGCCGATTAGGTAAAACTGGTCAATTAGCAAGAACTCATCTAAAATTAAGTCCTTTCTAAAATTTTATCTTATACGTTTAAAGATTTTTTTTTTTCATTTATGTTAATGTAAGAATTTATAATTTTGTACCAAGAGAAACTTTGAAAACCTACCTAACCTTATTACAACAAGCGCAATTTAATTTAGCCTAACCCAATTAAATATATTTTAGATACGTTAACATTAATTTAATAATAAACAAACACAATGAAATATAATTTTTCGTTAGGTTCAGAATGATTTTGGCGAAATTATTGCATACACAAATTTTCACTTGTCTTATATGGCAAGATGAGCGTTGCTATTTAAGCCAAAATCGCAAGTTTTACCTAATCGGCACGACATATATATATATATATATATATATATATATATATATATATATATATATATATATATATATATATATATATATATATATATATATATATATATATATATATATATATATATATATATATATATATATATATATATATATATATATATATATACAGTAGACCGTCGTTTAACACGGTAGTTACGTTCCTGAACATGCCGTTTTAGTTAAAATAGTGTTAGACAAACTGAAGAACTTATGGGAAAAATAGGGTTGCATTCCTGGAAGCGACAAAAACACCAAACAACTTTTTTTTAGACCTCCAGATCTAACAAAAATAAAAGTGAATATGCAATTGTAGTTCATTGTCGTGATGTATTATGTTGTTTTTAATGCTTAAGATTACAAATGCAACAGAAATAATAGTATTGCTTATCTTAAATTGTGGGTGCTGATGTTTGTGGATGATTGTGGAGAGTGGAGAGTTATGCTGTGGCCCTACTGGGCTGAGGTGGATGGTAGACGTTCTGGTACTGAAGTCGATGGTTGTACTGGAGTGTGAATTAATTCTGTAATGGATTTCTGCTCTATTTTACCCCGCAGTACATTATACAACTGACGGTAAGGCATCAGCTGCTCTAGATACCGTTTCAGGGTCCTCTTCAGTGAAAAAGTCTAACTTTAAGTCAGTCAGTTAATCAGTCAAGTCAGTCAGTCAGTAAGTCAGTCAGTAAATCAGTCAGTAAGTCAGTCAGTAAATCAGTCAGTAAATCAATCAAATCAGTAAGTCAGTCAGTAAATCAGTCAAGTCAGTCAGTCAGTCAAGTCATTATGTCAGTCAGTCAAGTCAGTAAGTCAAGTCAGTCAGTAAGTCACTAAGTAACACAGTCAGTCAGTAAGTCAGTCAGTAAATCAATCAGTAAGTCAGTCAGTAAATCAGTCAGTAAGTCAGTCAGTAAGTCAGTCAGTAAATCAATCAAGTCAGTAAGTCAGTCAGTAAATCAGTCAAGTCAGTCAGTCAGTCAGTCAAGTCAGTAAGTCAAGTCAGTCAGTAAGTCACTAAGTAACACAGTCAGTCAGTAAGTCAGTCAGTAATACAGTGAACCAGTAAGTCAGTCAGTAAATAAATCAGTAAGTCAGTCAGTAAATCAGTCAGTAAATCAGTCAGTAAGTCAATCAGTAAATCAATCAAGTCAGTAAATCAATGAAGTCAGTAAGTCAGTCAGTCAGACAAGTCAGTAAGTCAGTCAGTCAAGTCAGTAAGTCAGTCAGTCAAGTCAGTCAAGTCAGTAAGTCAGTCAGTCAAGTCAGTAAGTCAAGTCAGTCAGTAAGTCAGTCAGTAACACAGTCAGTCAGTAATACAGTCAGTCAATAAGTCAGTCAGTAAATCAGTCAGTAAGTCAGTCAGTAAGTCAGTCAGTAATTCAGTCAGTAAATCAATCATATATATATATATATATATATATATATATATATATATATATATATATATATATATATCGACTTATACCAAACAGGACGTATACCAAACGAATTTTCCCATAAGAAATATAGGGAAAACGATTAATCCGTTCCCATGAAAAAAAAATCCTATTGTTATTGGTATATTATACATTGATGGGGTTGTATAAAATAATTTAAACACTGTTTAATACTAAAATATGTAATTTAAACACTATATATATATATATATATATATATATATATATATATATATAATCAAGGAAATCTTTGCCAAATCGATGGACGTCAAAATTTTTGCAGAGAAGTACCACCCCAACAAAGCCCAGACAAGCCATAATAGCATTGTCTGGAATGACCAATGTCACATTTCTGAAACATCCTGAGGAGAAGGTAGAAGCAAAGTTCTTTGGACAGATTTTTAGTAAAAGTCAAATCTGGTGAGCTTCAACCAGGTCCAAATAGAAAAAAAGATTCAGAAAAGAGAAGGGAACTCTCCTTCCAAACAATAACATTTCCTCCTCCTCTCTTCTCAGCACTATCCTAGTAGACACTCGACTCTTTTCAGTAAAGTGAGGTTAAATTTGCATTTATTTCATCTAATTTTTTGTATTTATGTATGTATTTTAGTATTAAGCAGTATTTAAATTACATATTTTAGTATTAAACAGTGTTTAAATTACATATTTTAGTATTAAACAGTGTTTAAATTATTTTATACAACCCCATCAATGTATAATATACCAATAACAATAGGATTTTTTTTTCATGGGAACGGATTAATCGTTTTCCCTATATTTCTTATGGGAAAATTCGTTTGGTATACGTCCTGTTTGGTATAAGTCGAAGGTCCTGGAACAGATTAAGGACGTATACCGAGGTACCACTGTATCACATTATAGACGATATGTACATGAAACGGCAATGCTTTTTTATTGTTTAATTCTGGCATTTTTCATTAGAAAACAAAAATGAGAGAGAGAGAGAGAGAGAGAGAGAGAGAGAGAGAGAGAGAGAGAGAGAGAGAGAGAGAGATGGGAAGACAGATAGAAGAGGACTTGGAAATACACCAGGCGGCTATTATCTATATTATCTAGTATATTATCTAGGTGCACAGTAAAGCAGAAGGCTCTCTCCCCACCCTTCTCTCCCTCTTGTCACTGGCAGCACCCTACTGAGAACATGCCATGGAATTGGTGGTAGAGATTGAAGTGGTTTATTGACAACGATAAGTGGATAAACTTTTTAAACACCGAATAAGATGGAAGGCTTCTAGAATCTAGAGAAACTAAGGTGGCTAATATCTCCTCACTTTAGGAACAGAGAGAGAGAGAAGACGGCAGATATTTCTCGAGTCTGCGTCTTAAATTGGTCTGGTTCAGAGTAAGACTCACGACACCGGGCACAGTCATTCTTTAATGGTGGAGTTCAATGTAAGTTGAGCTCTCAGTCAGTCAGGAACTGTCTTCATTAATAGTTGCAGCATTTGTATTCTGGGTGAGATTTCGAGAGTTGTGTTTGTTATGTGAGGTATTATATTTGTAGAGAGAAAGTTACTGTGTGTGTCAGAAAGAGAGAGAAAGGGGAAGGGCTTATTATTTCTTAGCAACTCAAACCTTTATACTGAACGATTTTGCCTCAGACAGAAGACAGGGGAAAACAAACTGAATTAGTCTTAAACCAACTGAATGAAACTCGAAGGCAGGAGATGCAAAACGAACAAGTGTAATGGTTTTCTTCCAAACAGAATGCTAATAGTATGCAGCCGAAGTTGTCAGAGCGAGGACAATACTGTTATTTTGAGAACCAGCTGGACAACCAGCTGGACAACCAGATGGACAAACACAACTCAGCTGTATACGTACAACGCTCGGACGAAATTTAATCAGTGGATTCATTACGTTGGTTCGGCAACTTCCTCAGGACGATTAGTATAAACACAACAATAACAATAAATACAACAACATTAAATACAACAACAATAAATGCAACAACAATAACAATAAATGCAACAACAACAATAACAAATGCAACAAAAACAATAACAATACACTCAACAACAACAATAAATACAACAACAATAACAAATACAACAACAATAACAATAAATGCAACAACAACAATAACAATAAATATAACAACAATAACAATAAATACAATAACAACAACAATAAATACAATAACAATACACACAACAACAACAATAAATACAACAATAACAATAAATAGGACAATAACAATAAACACAACAACAATAACAATAAATACAACAACAACAACAACAGGTACAAGAAATCAGCAAAATAACAAAACGGTAACAACAACAACAACTCATCTAAACAACAAAACAACAACTCAGTAAAACAATGCAACAATAACAACAACTACAAAACAAAAATTTCTTTACCCTTGTCCAAAACATTGTGTCCATCAGAGATTGATTAAAGTTTAAGCTGGTGAAGGGATCTTGATCCAAGGAATTGGAGCTTCTCTCTACTACCTCAGTTTACACCTTAATTACTTCTCATTCCCCAGACACTCTATGTAATTGTCAACGGGTTTAGCGCTTCCCCGTGAACACAATAATAATAATAATAATCATTTTTATTATTACTATTATTATTATTACAATAATAATTATAATAAAATAATAATAATTATAGTAATAAAAAATACTACTTATAATAATAATAAAAATATAATATTATTAATTTATATTATTATTAATACAAAAATAATAATATGAAAAATACAAACATGTATACAGAAGACACCACTGCCACGAGCCCTCCTAGGGCGGGGAAGGTGCCAGAGCCAGAGCTTGCTACCACCTGCAGCTCACAAGACTGTCATTCCCACGAGCCCCCCTGGGGCGGGAAGATGGCAGCCAGAGGCCTAGCTTATCCCTACGAGCCCCGTGACGGCGGGGAATGGGGCAAGGCCTTGGGACCGTTGGTCCCAGAAGATGAGGAGGTACTTGTACCTCCTCCCATGGCAGACATAGGTCTCAGACACTCCCAAGACAGGAGCCAAGGCCGGGTCACCATCTGGAAAAGACCCTGGCCAGGAGAGTACCGGCGAATCAAGACGAAGGATACAAACAACAAGATATTGAAGCTGATGATTCTCAGGTTTAATCCAAGGAAGTGGAGGGTAGCCCCAATACGTTGGCTTATTAGCCCTTCCTACCTAAACCAGTTTATTACAGCCTGTATGTCCCTGAGGATAATACATACATTGAAGCTGGCTATCCCAGCTTGTTACATCTCCCATGATAACACACAGTAAAGCTTGCTATCCCAGCTTGCTTGCTATCACGTTTTCTCAGGATAAACACGATCAGTACAGCTTGCCGTACTTTATCAGCTTCCTGCTGCTCCCAGGATAACACAGTCAGTGGCACTTCCTGTCTTATATGAAGTTGTGGACTTGAGACCGAGGTCAGATATAATGGTAGGATTTTCACAGTGAAACCTCCATAATGTTGTTTGAATCACATATAAGATAAATACTGTCAATCTCAGTATCTTCTACGTTGTGGCTGTGTCTCACACTGCTCCATTGCTCTTTTTTTTTTTTACAAAAATCAATTTTACAGGCTGTCACCCTACCTCAGCTCACTTCAATGCCCAGCCCTATCTAAGATATACTACCCCTCCCCCATGATGCCACCCGCACCAGTTGACCAACACCCAGCACTGGGTGAAGTGCTGTGGGAAGTCCAACTCTGCTCGAAGTGCTACACTAGATGAAGTGTTGTTGTAACTACGCCATAATGTATTGTTTATCCACTTTTCAAATGTTGTTTCTCCCTTATGAAACCTAAATAGGTACATGACGCTCCACTTCATTAATAAACTGTTTGATACTCACCTGGCAAGCTCATTTGTCAGGCTTAATCCACACTCACCTGTTCACTTTGTTTACGTGTACCGACCTTCACACACGCGTACATTAATTCATGTTTTTCATGAATGAATAAAGGGGCCGCTATCATAAGTACATTGTTTATTCAGTGACACTTTATTCGCCGTTTATCCATTGACTGTTGTAATATACGACTGACGTTGAGTAAACAAAAGCATGGGATGGGATTCGAACTGTAGTCCTGACACGTAGCAAGTCCAAGAGCTTTACCAATGAACTACGAGGCTTCCGTGGAAAGATTTCAGAGACAGACCTTCTGTTTATGTCTCAGTCAGCCGCCACCACCCGTGACTCTTCTGTTTCTGTATAAGAGGTTTTTGGTGAAGAAAAATTACGCAAATACATTCGCACAGGACACCGTCATGGAAGACGTTTTAGTCCTGGGACCTTCATCACCTCAAATACTTGAGGAGGTTAGGTTAGTAGTAATTAAAATAGTGTCAATATTCACTGTTTGTAGTAGTAGTAGTTGTTGTTGAAGTAGCAGTAGTAGTAGTAGTAGTGGTGGTGGTGGTAGTAGTAGTAATAGTAGTAGTAGTAGTAGTAGTAGTAGTAGTAGGTGGTGACGGACCTCAGAAGTTGGGAAAAGTTTATCAAATGGCTGGATGACACAGCACTCCAGCAAAAACCTCTTCTAAGATCATACATGCAAAGGTTGTGACAATGTTATGACTGCTAGCTTTTTTTTATTGAAGGATGGTACTGGAGGTGGCGATGAGTGATGCTTCAACGCTCGCCTCAAATCAGCCTTCTTGTAGACCAGTTTAGCATCTTTTCAACGTATGATATGACCTGTGATACTGTGCACGACACACGAGTCACTGGTGCCCTCCATGCTGCAGGCGCATCTGTTTATAAATTCTAGTGGACAAGTCCCTCCCGGTCTCGCCCGTGTAAATTTGTCACATTGCGCACCTGGGATGGTGTAATTATTTAGCAGGAGCGTTGAATGGAGACTTTTTCTTGAAGTCCCAACTCGAAGAAGTGGCAACAGTGGACCGGTAGTTTGTTAATAATGGCTCCAGCTCTGTGTCTACAGTTCTGGATTACAAGAGAATGAAAGTGTAGATGAGTAAATTCTGCAAAATTAACATTTTTCTTCCAAGACTTTAGGGCTGGAAATGCGCACAGCTTTCAGGAAGAAACATCGGACCACCCCTCGTTTGGTGCGAGAGTCATAATGCGAAAAGAAACATGTGAGGTTGTCCCTGCTGGTAGCCTTCTTATAATCGTTGAAGAAGATATTGTTTTCAGGTGTTCTGCCGAGGAGAGTCGAGGAAGGGAAACTTACCATTGTTTTCGATGGTTGGTTCTACAGTGCTGAGTTTATGTAAAAGCTGTAATATGCTCAGACGTCTGGGGTAAAGGTCTAGGATATCTGGGGTAGAGGACTAGGATATCTGGGGTAGAAGTCTAGGATATCTGGGGTAGAGGACTAGGATATCTAGGGTAGAAGTCTAGGATATCAGGAGTAGAGGACTAGGATATCTGGGGTAGATGTCTGGGATATCTGGGTAGAAGACTATGATATCTGGGGTAGAGGTCTAGGATATCTGAGTAGAAGTCTAGGATATCTGGGGTAGAGGACTAGGATAACTGGGGTAGATGACTAGGATATCTGGGGTAGATGACTAGGATATCGCCCACATAGTAGAGCCACGTGACGGTGTGCAGGATTATGGAGTGGGATCCTCCAGTCTCCAAGTTCTCCAGGGCAGTGGAATATTATGTTCGTCAGTGAGTTTTCTGTGACATCAACAGTGGAGTTAATAGGAACGTGGTTGGTAAAAGGACTCAGGTGCAGCTCATGAGACAGTGTATTGCAGCTACGTTTCGCTCTCCTGGAGCTATGTCATGCCTTAATTAACAAAGCTTCTTCAGTGCTAAAAGGAACAGTAATAAAATCTCACATAGCTGCACATGTGTCCTCGTACCTGACACACTATCGGTAAGTCTACTAACGTTATTACCAGAGGATCGTTAGTGAAAAGGGAGGTAACATCAGAGAAAGAGAGAGAGAGAAAGAAAGAGAATGAGAGAAAATGAAGGAAGAAAGGTATGGAAGAGAAAATCTTGAAACACAAACAGGCATTTCATCCAGTAAAAATATATGAAAGCACAGCACTCCTTCCCTCTTACATCTTTGTCCTTACCCCATCCCAGTTGGTCCCCCTGCTGTCCCCCCTGCTGGCCTCCAGCTGGCCCCCCAGCTGGCCCCCTAGCCTCCTTCGCTCTCTCGTCTGCAAGTTATCACAAAAATTGGCAGGAAACCCGGGTCAGAAGGTCACAAGCACCATCAACGACCTTGACCCCTGACCTTCTATTCTTACATCAGGAGAGTCTCTTTAATACCAGTGAATTCATTTAATTCGCGGTAGTTTTTTAACACTTGTTTTTATAGTGTGAGTGTATGTGTGTGTGTGTGTGTGTGTGTGTGTGTGTGTGTGTGTGTGTGTGTGTGTGTGTGTGTTTTACCATTTTGTCATAGGCACTTGTCGATTAGACACGTGTGTGTGTATGTGTGTGTGTGTGTGTTTGTGTGTGTATGTGTGTGTGTGTTTGTGTGTGTATGTGTGTGTGTATTTGTGTTTGTGTTTGCACATAACAATTTATTTACTGTGGTTGATTCCCAGCTCAGGGCTCCGCTATTTAATCTTCATGTATCTGCTGTAGTTATCTGAAAAGCCTGTGATTGCGTCAGGTCGCCCCGCGGCACCATGCATGGAGTCTGCCTCCACTACCTGCTTCTCTAGGTCGCCCCGCGGCACCATGCATGGAGTCTGCCTCCACTACCTGCTTCTCTAGGTCGCCCCGCGGCACCATGCATGGAGTCTGCCTCCACTACCTGCTTCTCTAGGTCGCCCCGCGGCACCATGCATGGAGTCTGCCTCCACTACCTGCTTCTCTAGGTCGCTCCACTTCATTAGCGTCACACTCAAAAACAAAAATATTAGGTCCTTTTCATTCGTGAATTCCCATCAATGTTGCACAGATCACGTGTTGCAACACAGATCAATGTTGCAACACATATCAAGTGTTGCAACACATATCAAGTGTTGCAACACAGATCAAGTGTTGCAACACAGATCAAGTGTTGCAAGACAGATCAAGTGTTGCAACACATATCACGTGTTGCAACACAAATCAAGTGTTGCAACGCAGATCAAGTGTTGCAACGCAGATCAAGTGTTGCAACACAGGGATCAGTTTTGATGGAAATATTTTTGTATTTTCTCTACATTTATATAAGGTAAAAGCGCCATGCTAGCACTCTACACATACACTGTCGTTGTGTCCAGTCTTGTCCAGTGATGTAATGTGATGTAATGTCTCATGTTCCCTTTACCCACTTCACATCTTCATTTCTTTGCCCTTGTTAAGGCTGAACTGTAATATGCTTCAGCTCTTTTTTTTTTTCCATTTTATTCTTAAAGTTTATTTTTGGAGTTATCTTGGGGTGGTATTCTGCTCGTCATCAACACTGAGTCATCAACACTGAGTCATCAACACTGAGTCATCAACACTGAGTCATCAACACTGAGTCATCAACACTGAGTCATCAACGAACATCAACACGAAGCGCTCGGTCTATCGCTGTGTGTTAGAAGTAATGCTGGTTTAGGAAAACACATGAGCAAAAACTAGGACATATTTACTAGAAAACGTTTCTGTCTTGGGACCTTGATCACTTCGTTTTCTAATAAATATGTTCCAGTGTTTGTTTACGTGTTTTTCTAAACTGACTTGTCGGTATCTATTAGCAAGGTTTATACCAGCAGTAATAGTACACAGTACTATTACATTTAAAACACCTGGGTAACTTTATTTTGAAAACGTTCGCCAATCAGTGGCTTTATCAATTCAATATAGAGGTTATTTGAAGGGATGGAAATTTGAGACAGTAGAAGTCGAGGTAATCAGTCCCTCAGTCTGGTTGAAAGTGTTCACCACCGAAGTCTTGATCACCTTTATCTAGGCTAAAGAACTGATTACCTGGTCTTCCACTGTCTCAAGTTCAACACCTTCTAAAGAGCCTCTTTACTGAATTAATAAATCCACTGGTCTTGTTCATCACTCTCTCCCTCTTCAGCTTCTTAAATGAATTAACATTATAGTGTTAACAGGAAAGTCAAGGGGATACCGAGAGTAGGTAGATAAGGATACATACGCACACTTCATGTTCTTGAACTGTGCATATGTGTCATTATATACATATATTATTGTGTTATCCATTTCTCGTTTTCTAGTTTTCTTAGTAATCTTTTATTACGTCAGGTAGACATTTTTCAAGGTTCTCACTTTGTCAGATCAATCAACTTTATCACGTAAGTATAAGTCAGTGTGAGATGGAATCCGGAAGAATTGTGCAATAATTCCTTTCTCTCTGTTAAAATTCTTCTTTCTCAAAATTCTGATCTTGTGTTGAGAGTTGCAACAACGTCGTGGCCAGCGCAGACCTCGTTAAAGGTACCACGAGTGAGGGATCAACCTTACGAAGCGTCTCAACGCTGACAGCCAATTTGCCTGTTAAAAAAAAAGATATTCCCTTATTCATCTTCGATATCAAATGAAATTCCTCTCAATTATATTTAAAATGTCTTTTCCTACAGCTTAGAGTTTGTTGGAGCGCAGTTATTGCCCTCCTAAGAAACATCGAAAATAAAAACATCGCAAAAATGGTTTGCTCTTATCCATCATTTGGCATATTTTTTTTTTCGTTACGTATGAATCTAAAGAATTGAAAGTTAGATGTTTCGTCTAAACAGGTTTGCGCAGCACGTCAGGGAGATCAGGTGAAGCCCCTTAACTACCTAAACACTGGTTTTACAACCTATTTTAAGACATGCCAAGCGTCTCAGCTGGGAGCTTACCACTAGTACAGCTTATTGTTGACACAGGTCTTGCTTAACCACCAATTTCCACCCATGGCTAGGAGAGCTCACCCCAAACAGCTTACTGACTTGAAAAGTGGTCTCCCGATTCCCTGTACGCGAGCCGTATCAATTGAACTTAGGGATCGGGTGCCAAATGGCTTCTCAGTGCCACTTGGGATCACACTTGAGCCACTGGCCTCTTATTCGGTACTGCCGTGGCTAACACACTCTGGTCGGGACTACAGACTTACTATACATTTATGATTATTGTGCACTAATGGAACGAAAGACCTAAAGCTTATTACTTTTCATTATAAATACATCAATGAGTAATTATTATCCATTATATAAACACCTAGAAATAATTATTTTTCATTATGTAAACACCTAGAAGTAATTATTTTTCATTGCATATACACCTAGAGGTAATTATTTTTCATTATATATGCACTTAAAAGTAAGTATTTTCATTATATATACACTTAAAAGTAATTATAATACACTTAAAGTAATTACTTGTCACTATACAAACACCCAGATGTGATTATATCTCAGTATACAAACACCGATTTTTTTTCACGCACCGACCGACTTCTCCCGAGGAAAAGACCAGAAAAAGAAGAAAGCTGTGTTTATTTCTCGGTATATATACAACCAGAAAGATTTATATTCAGTGTATACTTCAAAGCACATTCTAGAAATGGAAAACTAGCCAATCATTTTTCTATTTGTGGAGTTAGTTTTGATGTTCAATTTATACGCGAGATGTTATTTTATTCATATTTCAGTGAATATATACCGGAAGTTTACCTTTATCCGCCCCAGGTGCTGAATGAGAGGACATGTTTTCTATTTCTTTTTCGAATTCTTCGGGACTAGTGCTTACACTAGGTAATTTGTTTGGTCTGAGAGGCCATCAGATGGAATGAAAAAAATTCTGCATTCTCCAGCCTGCTTTCGTTTAGTGGGTTACTGAACATCGACTCACATTGGTCTTTTAGAATTTCGCTCATTTCGTGTTCATCGTCAATATATGAACCTCCTCTTATTAATAATTCCATTCAACGGGAGGTTCTTAGCTTTGTTTTTGTATATATAAATGCACGCAAATATTTAGGGTTTCTTGCAAAATACTGGATGGATTTTATATGTGCTTCTGTCGGGTGCGACAACTTAAGTTGTTATTTTTCAGTTTCGGTGATCTCTCGGCTAAGATTATCTTTCCTTCGTTGTGACATATTTTTTTCTTATGTACGTCATTCTACTCACTTTCTATATTTGATCTTCTAAATTTTCTCAGCTGTACGTATTTAATACAGACCTTGTATGCTTCTGTGTTTATCTTTTCCAGACTCTGGTGAAGATTTAGGGAGCTCATGACTTTACCAAAGTACGTCTAATAGTTCTTTATTAATCTTGTCCCAGTCAATTTTATGGTTGTTGAAGTTAGATTTACTGAACATCTCTTCTCGCACATTATTGCTGAAGTGTTATCATCAGAGTATATTGTTTTTATGATTGTAATGTCTCTCATTAGTTCCTCTTTGTTTACTAAAATTAAAACTTTATGTGTTACATGTACATACACAACATGAAGCTGTGTATGTATGTACATGTGTGTATACAATAAGATCACAGTAAACAGGTGATATCACAATATGCAAAATAACCCTATGAAAAAATGAGAAATTCCAAGAGCTTTCGTGATTACTCACATTTTCATAGTGGTTATTTTGCAAGTATGTGTATAAACACTCATCTGCGTTTTGATCTAATTACTTAATAGTTCTTGCTGTTATAATGCCTCGGTTTATCTTCACGGCGTAGTGGGTGATAATTCTTCCTCTGTAAGCCATGCGTGTCGTAAAAGGTGACCATAATTATAATGCTTTAAACAAGGGGCTACTAACATCTGTTTAAATTATTAAAAGGACAAAGTCGAACATTTTAAAAGCGTGTTGTTTAAATGTGCGTGCGTGTAGTATGGATGCCAAGGAAGAATTGATTGTGAATGTTATGAATGAAAGAAGATGGATGTCTTAGCCTAAGCGAAACGAAGCTAAAGAGGGTGTAAATGAGCTTATGTGAGGTGTATTTGAGAGAATCAGAGCTAAAGAAGGTGTAGTGGTAATGTGGAATGATCGGTTATGGAAAGAAAGAAAGAGAATATAACTGCATAAATTCAAGTATAATGATAATATAATAAGGATATGAAGTGAGAAGTTTAATAGTAAGTTTATGCACCTGAGGAAGAGAGAAGTGTGGAGGAGAGGGAGACATTTTGGGAAGTGTTAAGTGAATATTTAGGATGTTTTGAACCAAATGAGAAAATAATTGTTGTGGACTCTATATGTAAAGTGGGAGAAACTGTTGTAGAAGGCGTAGGAGGTAAGTTTATAGTGCCAGGGGTAAATGATAATGGGGAACCTCCTTGAAGACTAAAGACAAAATGGGTAATGTACCAGATAATAGGAGGACCAACACTATTGAATGGGCACGAAGCATGGGATTCGAATGTTGCAACGAGGAGACTGGGGCAATAGAGATGTAATGTGTGAATATTATTGCAGAAAATTCGGAGCTTGGAGATTAGAATACGGTGTGGAGTTACCAATAGTATTATTCAAAGGACTAAGGAGGGGTTGTTGTTGAGGTAGTATGGACATTTAAAGAGGATGAAGAAAAATAGGTTGACTAGGAGAGCGGATAAATCTGGGGTGGAGGGAAGGAGGTGTAGGGATCATCCTAAGAATGGTTGGAGGCTGTGAGTACACCCCACCAAGTGCAAAGTCATGAAGCTTGTGGAAGGGCAAAGAAAACCGCAGACGGCGTATAGGCTCTGAGTTCAAAGACTGCAAATCTCACTCTGCAAAGCCCCTGAAGTGCAGATCAACCAAATAACTGCTGCAGCATATGGGCTTCTGTCAAACTTAAGAATAGCATTTCGACACCTCAGTAAGGAATCGTTCAAGACTATACACCGTGTACGTCAGGCCTATACTGGAATATGCAGCACCAGTATGGAACCCCACGCCTGGTCAAGCACGTCAAGAAATTAGAGAAAGTGCAAAAGTTTACAACAAGACTAATCCCGGAGCTAAGGGATATGTCCTACGAGAAGAGATTAAGGGTACTCAACCTGACGACACTGGAAGACAGGAGAGATAGGGAAGGACATAAAAATAAAGCATAAATTACTGAGAGGAACTGACAAATTGAATGGAGACAGAATGAACAAGACGACACAACTGGAAGTTGAAAACTCACATGAGTGAAAGGGATGTTAAGAAGTATTTCTTTAGCCTTAGAGTTGTCAGGAAGTAGAATAATCTGGAGAGTAAAGTAGTAGAGGCATGATTTATACATAGCTTTAAGAAGAGGTACGATAAGACTCTTGAAGTAGGGAGAGAGTGGACCTAGTAGTTACCAACGAAGAGGTAAGGCCACGAACTGCGACTCGACCTCTGTAACCACATATAGGTTAATACACACACATGCATACACACACACACATATGTATAATATATATATATATATATATATATATATATATATATATATATATACGAAAAAGAAAAACTTTCATCATCATTCACTCCATCACTGTCTTGCCAGAGGCGTGTCTTACACTACAGTTATAAAACTGCAACATTAACACCCCTCCTTCAGAGTGCAGACACTGTACTTCCCATCTTCAGGACTCAAGTCCGGCCTGCCGGTTTCCCTGAATCCCTTCATAAATGTTACCTTGCTCACACTTCAACAGCATGTCAAGTCCTAAAAACCATTTGTCTCCATTCACTGCTATCTAACATGCTCACGCATGCTTGCTGGAAGTCTAAGCCCCTTGTACACAAAACCTCCTTTACTCCATCCCTCCAACCTTATCTAGGCCGACCCCTGCCCCACCTTCCCTCCACTACAGATTTATACACTCTCGAAGTCATTCTATTTTGTTCCATTTTCTCTATATGTCCAAACCATCTCAGCAACTCCTCTTCAGCCCTCTGGATAATAGTTTTGGTAATCCCGCACCTTCTCTGCATTAAATTCACACCACACATTGCTCTCAGACATGACATCTCCACTGCCTCCAGCCTTCTCCTTGTTGCAACATTCATCACCCTTGTTTCACACCCATACAAGAGTGCTGCTATAACTATACTCTCATACATTTCCTCTTTGGTTCCATGGACAAAGTTCTTTGTCTCCATAGACTTCTAAGTGCTCCACTCACCTTTTCCCCTCATCATAGATCCATCTGCTGACACATCCACTCCTAAATATCTGAATAAATTCACCTCCTCCATACTCTCTCCCTCCAATCTGATATCCAGACTTTCATCACCTAATCTTTTTGTTATCCTCATCACCTTACTCTTTCCTATATTCACTTTAATTTTCTTCTTTTACATACCCTACCAAACTCATCCACCAACCTTTGCAACTTCTCTTCAGAATCTCTCAAAAGCACAGTGTCATCAGCAAAGAGCAACTGTGGCAACTCCTATTTTGTGTTAAATTCTTTATCTTTTAACCCCACACCTCTTGCCAACACCTGAGCATTTACTTCTCTTACAGCCACATCTATAAATATATTGAACCACCATGGTGACATCACACATCCTTGTCTAAGGCCTACTTTTACTGAGAAATAATCTCCCTCTCTCCTACATACTCTAATTTGAGCCTCACTATCCTCGTAAAAACTCTTCACTACTTTCAGTAACCTACTTCCAATTCCATACATTTGCAACATCTGCCACATTGCCCCCCTATCCACCCTGTCATATGCCTTTTCCAAATCCATTAATGTCACAAAAACTTCTTTAAGCTTATTTAAATACTATTCACCTATATATTTCACTGTAAACACTTGGTCTACACACCTCCTACCTTTCCTAAAGCCTCCTTGTTCATTTGCTGTCCTACTCTCCGTCTTACTCTTACTCCCCTTTGCCTTTATACAAAGGAACTATGCATGCTCTCTGCCAGTCCATAGGTACCTTTCCCTCTTCCATACATTTATTAAATAAAAGTACCAACCACTCCAAAACTATATCCCCACCTGATTTTAACATTTCTATCTTTATCCCATCAATCCCAGCTGCCTTACCCCCTTTCATTCTACCCACTGTCTCACGAACTTCCACCACACTCACAACTGGCTCTTCCTCACTCATATAAGATGTTATTTCTCCTTGCTCTATACACGAAATCACAGCTTCCCTATCTTCATCAACATTTAACAATTCCACAAAATATTCCCTCCATCTTCCTGATACCTCTAACTCTCCATTTAATAACTCTCCTCTCCTATTTTTAACTATCAAATCCATTCGTTCGCTAGGCTTCCTCAACTTATTAATCTGACTTCAATTTTTTTCTTATTTTCAACAAAATTTGTTGATAACATCTCACCCACTCTCTCATTTGCTTTCTTTTTACATTGATTCAATACTCTCTTAACCTCTCTTTTTTCTCTCCATATACTCCTCCCTCCTTGCATCACTTCTACTTTGTAAAAACCTTTCATATGCTAACTTTTTCTCCACCAATCGCTCTTCTTCCCTCCTGCACCCACTTTCCTGCAACCACAAACTTCTGCTGAACACTCTAACACTACATTCTTAAACCTACCCCATACATTTTCGACCCCATTGCCTATACTCTCACTAGCCCATCTATCCTCCAATAGTTGTTTATATCTTACCCTAACTGCCTCCTAATTTAGTTTATAAACCTTCACCTCTCTGTTACTTGCTGCTTCTATTTTCCTTATATCCATCTTCCTTTTACTCTCACTGTAGCTACAACTAAAAAGTGATGTGATATATCTGTGGCCCCTCTATAAACATGTACATCTTGAATTCTACTCAACAGTCTTTTATCTACCAATACATAGTCCAAGAAACTATTGTCATTCGCCCTACATCATATCTTGTATACTTATTTATCTTATTTTTCTTAAAATATGTGTTACCTATAACCAAACCCTTTCTATGCAAAAGTTCAATCAAAGGGCCCCCATTTTCATTTACGCCTGGCACCCCAAACCTACCTACCCCACCCTCTCTAAAGGTTTCTCCTACTTTAGCATTTAGGTCCCCTACCACAATTTCTCTCTCACTTAGTTCAATAGTTCCTACACATTCTCTTAACATCTCCCAAAATCTCTCTCTCTCCTCTACACTCTTCTCTTCTCCAGGTGCATACACATTTATTATGACCCACTTTTCGCATCCAACCCTTATTTTAATCCACATAATCCTTGAATTTACACATTTATATTCTCTCTTCTCCTTCCATAACTGATCCTTCAACATTATTGCTACCCCTTCCTTAGCTCTAACTCTCTCAGATACTCCTGACTTAATCCCATTTATTTCTCCCCACTGAAACTCGCCTACCCCCTTCAGCTTTGTTTTGCTTAGAGCTAGAACATCCTACTTCTTTTCATTAATAACATTAGCAATCATCTATTTCTTATCATCCACACTACATCCACGCACATTCAAGCATCACAGTTTTATAAAGGTTTTCTTCTCGTTTTATGTATTTTTTCTACAGAAGAATGGGTTACTAGCCCATTGCTCCTGGCATTTTAGTCGCCTCATACGACACACATGGTTTACGAAGGAAAGATTCTTTTACACTTCCCCATGGAGAATAGAGGAAATAAAGAAGAACAAGAACTATTAAGAAATAAATAGAAAAACCTAGATGTGTGTATGTATGTATATGCATGAGGATGCATGTGTACTGTGACCTAAGTGTAAGTAGAAGTAGCAAGATATACCTTTTATCCAGCGTGTTTATGAGACAGAAAAGACACCAGCGATCCTACCATCATGTAAAACAGTTACAGGTTTCTGTTTGACACTCACCCTTCAGGACGGTAGTACCTCCCTGGGTGGTTGCTGTCTACCATCCTACACACACACACACATATATATATATATATATATATATATATATATATATATATATATAATACAACATATAGTGATTAAGACTGAGTTTCTCACTTTTCGATATAAGACTCTTGCAAAATTGTTGCATATTTTCATCATCACCCGTAAATTCTCATGACGTTGTAGACTTCTGGAAAATGGGTGACTGCAGAGTTTCCTCTCCTGATTGCTATGGGTGTCAACTCAGCCTGGTATGGGCATGTGAGCAACCAGCCTGCGTATGGGCATGTGGGCAGCCAGCCTGTGTAGTGGGCATGTGGACAGCCAGCCTGCGTATGGGCATGTGGGCAGCCAGCCTGTGTAGTGGGCATGTGGGCAGCCAGCCTGTGTAGTGGGCATGGGCAGCCAGCCTGTGTAGTGGGCATGTGGGCAGCCAGCCTGTGTAGTGGGCATGTGGGCAGCCAGCCTGTGTAGTGGGCATGTGGGCAGCCAGCCTGTGTAGTGGGCATGTGGGCAGCCAGCCTGTGTAGTGGGCATGTGGGCAGCCAGCCTGTGTAGTGGGCATGTGGGCAGCCAGCCTGTGTAGTGGGCATGTGGGCAGCCAGCCTGTGTAGTGGGCATGTGGGCAGCCAGCCTGTGTAGTGGGCATGTGGGCAGCCAGCCTGTGTAGTGGGCATGTGGGCAGCCAGCCTGTGTAGTGGGCATGTGGGCAGCCAGCCTGTGTAGTGGGCATGTGGGCAGCCAGCCTGTGTGTGGGCATGTGGCAGCCAGCCTGTGTAGTGGGCATGTGGGCAGCCAGCCTGTGTAGTGGGCATGTGGGCAGCCAGCCTGTGTAGTGGGCATGTGGGCAGCCAGCCTGTGTAGTGGGCATGTGGGCAGCCAGCCTGTGTAGTGGGCATGTGGGCAGCCAGCCTGTGTAGTGGGCATGTGGGCAGCCAGCCTGTGTAGTGGGCATGTGGGCAGCCAGCCTGTGTAGTGGGCATGTGGGCAGCCAGCCTGTGTAGTGGGCATGTGGGCAGCCAGCCTGTGTAGTGGGCATGTGGGCAGCCAGCCTGTGTAGTGGGCATGTGGGCAGCCAGCCTGTGTAGTGGGCATGTGGGCAGCCAGCCTGTGTAGTGGGCATGTGGGCAGCCAGCCTGTGTAGTGGGCATGTGGGCAGCCAGCCTGTGTATTGGGCATGCAGACAGCCAGCCTGTGTATTGGGCATGCAGACAGCCAGCCTGTGTAGTGGGCATGTGGGCAGCCAGCCTGTTAGTCAGGCCAGTCAGTGTCTTTGCAAGGGAATAAGTAAGCCTGTTTAAGTACAGGTACATAAATACAATTATTCATTGTAAAACATGTGTAAATTACCTAGGATAACCAAAAAAAGTTGGGATCCTTGTAAGATCTTATTATTTAAAGCCTAGCTGTAAGATACAGTAGTAACCAGTCATGATTATAACCTTATACATTAAAACAGCTGTTTGAAAATCAGTTACAGTAAAAGGAGATACAATACGAATAAAGTGAATTGAGTTATTTACATAAGCATTAATGAGAGGATCACCTTACAATAATCAGTAATTAGTAGTTTCACTCATTACGTATATTTTAACTCTCTTTTCTTAAACTGGTTCATGCTAGAACAGGCTTTGACATGCTGAAGCAATCAGTTCAACCCTTATATTGATGTATAGGAGTGACCACCTATTTACTGTAGGCACTACAAAATAGTGTTCACTTTCCCTAGTACCATACTGGTTTTGGTTCCTAACCTACCCACTGCATAATCGATGGCTCATCCCCCTAATCCCTACCTCCCTCCCGTCCGTCCTCCCTCATTCATTCGCTCCCTCTTTCCCTTCCGGGTACAATAGTCTCTTACAACAATTTCTCTATCCTCTCCTCACTCCGTCGTCTTCTCCCACTGCTTCTCTCTCTCTTCCTCCTTCTCCTCCCGCTCTCATCTCGCCAGAACATGGATACTGACTCAGAAGGCAGATGATAACATTTCTATGTCCGATAGGCCATCACTGCCAGTCTCCACCACTTCTAAATACCCACTTCCCTATACAGTCACTCATACTCACAATACACAAACCATACACTTCCCTATACACAAGTTATACACTCATTTATTTACCTGTTATGCAGCAGTCCTCATTAAACCAACTCTGATCTCATGATGATATGAGATAAGGCAGCAAGATTCTTATGTTCTTATGATTTTATATAATACTTACCACAAGTCCATCTTACATGGGGTCAAACAAAATTCACGAGCGTCTTGTTCGCTAACAACCATGCATAGTGGACTTGGTGTACCGTGTGGACCAGCTGGCGGAGGAGGCGAGGCACCACACATCAGAAAACAGAACGTTCAAGGAATGAAGGAATTCCTGAATGCGTTTAGTTGGTAAAGATAATTGTAGAGAAAGTCAGTAAATGAGATGATGGAGTACCTTGATGGAAAGTCCCGGGAGGAAGAGGATAACTTCATGCCCGTAAGAAAGGAAAGTGGCACAGATCAAGAGAGCCCTTTGTTACACCAAAGAAGCCGAGAGAGGAAAAAAAAGGAAAATGCACAAGAATGTGGAAAGATAATAGAATAAAAAGGACAGATGAGATAAGGAAGGGAGAATAAGAACCAGAAACAAAGAGAGTGAGGAAAGAGACTTTAACGATAATTTGGGAATGAAATACACGTAGCAGCTAAAGTCAATTCTGAGCCACAACATCTTTACAGCCACACCAGAATAAAGAATAAGGTAATAGGACAAGTAACACGACTGAAGGAAAGAGAAAACAACAACAGAGTTTATGAAGTGTTGGACAAGTGAATTTTAGAAATTTTCTCAGTGGAAACAGAGGTACTATTAAATGGCGTATCAGGTGGGACTGAGTCATATGTATCCATGTTTCGTGAAGATTTAAAACTATTGAGGAGTATAAAAATTAACATGAAACCCACACCTGAAAATCCACAAAATATGCAACAAGACTAGTTTTAGAGCTATGGAAAATAAACAAATAATGAGAGGCTAAGAGAACTTGAACATGGCGATACTAGAGGATTGAAAACCCAAGGAAGATATGATAACAACATATAAAGTACTCAGAGGAAGAAACAGGGTAGACAGGACAAGGCTGTTTTAGAGGCGGAAAACATGTATTCGAGGGCACAACAGGACGTTAAAGAGACAGATGAGTCATAGGATGTCATGAAGTACTTCTTTAGCCTCAGAGTGACCAGGACGTGGAATAACCTTGAAGATGTAGTGGAGGCAGGCTTCATGCATAGTTTTAAGAGGAGGAACGAGAGGGTCGACGAGGGAAGGTGGGAGTAAATTTAACAAGCGGTAAGTTCAGAAGCAGGACCAGAATGCTGAGACTCGACCCACAGAACAACGTATAGATAAGTACGTATAGGTAAGTACACATCGGTAAAGATTCTCATACTCTCTTTAATACACACTCATACATATACAGTACGTATGATTATGAAAGCCCATGTATTCCCCCATAGCACACAAATTGTATGCTCTACGTTGACACGAGAATACTACGCCCACTCCCACATGCAAATGAGAAGCTCAATTTCACATACTCGACTACACGCACTCACATTCCTGAGTCCCTTTCACTTTCACACTGAGAGTACAAGCCGCGAGAGCCATTCATTCACAACCTTTTACTAAATGCTATACGCACGCTGCTTCACTCTCAACTCAGCCGCCATTCACAAAATAATCCCACCCTTATTCAAGCCACATGTTGCTTATTAATTCGCTCAAATTCTACACAATATGAGCATAAAGCAGTTGAAGAAATATAAAAAAAATTGTTAAATAATTTTTCATATGCGGAACAGGGAAAGATAAAACTAGGTATTCAGAACTAAGCAATAGAACGCAAGTAGTAGTAGTAGTAGGGTGGTAGTAGTAGTAGTAGTATTGGTAGTGGTAGTAGTAATAGTATTGGTAGTGGTAGTAGTAGTTGTAGTAGTAGTAGTAGTGGCAGAAGTACTAGTAGTAGCAGTAGTAGTAGTAGTAGTAGTAGTAGTAGTAGTGGTAGTAGTAGTAGAGGAAGCCAAAATCTAGTTTTCTAGTTAGCAATAAAATAAATTACATAGTGTTTAAAGATAAAAGATTCCAGCTGCTTTGATGTGATAGGAACAAAAATTCATGAGTTGAAGATACAAGACGCAGGAAGAGCATCTCACAGCATCTCACAGCATCTCACAGCATCTCACAGCAGGAAAGGAACACGTAAAAGACTTGGGCACAATAATATCAGATGAACCTGCCTCTTACAGACAACAGTGAGCTAAATAGCAAATGAGAGAGAAAAAATGATTGGCTGATAATAAGAAGCTTCATACCATGAGAAATCATGTCAATGATGGTATCATTCACTTGTATTATGATGTTTACAATACTGTTTCGTGTTCACATCTCGTTCAAGACAGCAGAGACATCAGATCTGGGGAATATACAAGGATTACTTACTGTCACCATAGTGCCAGCTTTTTTCTTAACACATCGGCCGTTTCCCACCGAGGCAGGGTGACCCGAAAAAGAAGAAACACTTTCATCATCACTCATTCCACTGTACTTTCCACCTCCAGGACTCAAGTTCGGCTTCTGGGAACTAATCAGATGACTGGTAACAAGTATACGGAGAATACTCGAAGGCCTCGCCGCCCCAAATCTACAGACTACAATAATAATTTACTGAAGCGAGATACATGGGAGGTAGGCTTCTTCAGTCGGATACAGATAATGGATTGTAGACAGCAGAAGTGACGAGGTCAAGATGATGTAATCAATCCATCAACCTTGGAGAAATATTTATGTACGGTTCAGGATATTAATAAGCGGAAACGTTTTGCCTGTGATTACGCCACGTTTAGTTTTGGTGTCGTGGCGAGAGTATACGTGGAGTATATATATATATATATATATATATATATATATATATATATATATATATATATATATATATATATATATATATATATAATATGAGTGAGTGTGTGTTCGTATATGAGTATGTATGTATATTTTCCATTAACCTTCCTTTCACTTCTTCAACCTTTCTCTCCCCTCTCACACTTCATCCTTCCCACCCTCGTCCCCCTCCCTCCCTACCTCCCTCCTCTTCGTGTCGCAATACCAAAATGATGTCATCTCAACCAGGAAGTGTGCCTGCAAGATGGAATTAAAATCAGTGAGATGTGAGGGTGAGGTGGGAAGGTATGAGGAGATGGCGAGGGAAGGACCAGGAGGCTCAATAGTGCTACCATGCTTAATGAATTCTTTATATAATATATATATATATATATAATATATATATATATATATATATATATATATATATATATATATATATATATATATATATATATATATATATATATATATATAAGAGAGAGAGAGAGAGAGAGAGAGAGAGAGAGAGAGATATGTATATATATGTCGTGCTGAAAAGGTAAAACTTGCGATTATGGCTTAAATAGCAACGCTCTTCTTGCCGAATAAGGCAAGTGAAAAATTGTGTATGCAATAATTTCGCAAAAATCAGTATTAACCTAACGAAAAAGAAATATTTCATTGTGTTTGTTTATTATTAAATTATTGTAAACTTTTCTAAAATATATTTAGTTGGATTAGGTTAAATTAAATTGAGCTTGTTAAAATAAGGTTAGGTAAGTTTTCTTAGGTTCTTTTGGTACAAAATTATTAATTTTTACATAAACATAAATGAAAAAAAATATATCTTTAAACGTATACGAGAAAATTTCAGGAAAGGACTTAATTTTAAATGAATTCTTACTAATTGACCAGTTTTACCTATTATCCTATATATATATATATATATATATATATATATATATATATATATATATATATATATATATATATATATATATATATATATATATATATATATATATCATATATATAGGATGGGGTCCACCTCTGGTACAAATTGTGGGACCCATAGCCTCGGAGAAGTGGATAAAAAGGCTTCAAGGAAGAAAATTTGGATTTCTTCCTGATGCCATTTGAATATTCCACTTCCCCTACCACCCCATCATTTTTATTTTTTACCAATAGGTATATTTTATTACATAATATGGTACAAAAGATTTAAGAGATACATTGTTGATATAAAGATGGCATATACAGTACACGAGGTGTGAGAGATACATGTCTAGTACATATTGTTACATGTTTGTCACTGGTTATGATGCGAAAATCTCATCCAGCTCCTCCGAGCTGGGGCGCGTGCCCAAAATACAGCATGCATTACCCTCTGAACAGCAGCGCTGAGTCGCTGGAACAGAAAACTAGCTGCCCTGGGATCCCTAGTTACTCTGTTGAGTCTTTTGCCCAGCTCTTTGAGGAACTTAGATGCACTCTTTCCCCATGAGCAAAGGGTCTCTGAGCCTATGGGAACAAACATATAATGATGGGCAAGTTCTCCATATTTTCTCTACTTTTGGGACTCCCTGAAGGTGGCAGCTGCCCCTCCTTCCTCCCTGGTGTATTGGAGATAGGTATCAGCCAAGGTAGATGCACATGTGTAGTCCCACACTACCTGCTTGCCGTCTGTCCAGGCTTGAAGGGTGATACCATCTGGATGCTTTTGGCTGCCATCAGATCTGCATAGTTGGGGTGGTGTGGAGGATGGGCTCCAACAATAATGTGGAATGTATGTTACTTATCTTCTTGATGAATCCAAGATGTCGCAGCCTTCCCCAACACCTTCTCAGGGGATCCATATATTGCCACACTCTCCACAGGGCTGTAAGATAAACATCAAGGGTTAATAATTATTGCCCCAAAGGAGCGTATGTCCATATTTCAGTCTTAGATGGACTGAAAGGCGTTTTACTCACTGTTTTGGACTAAAAAGTCCACGCATAACCGCCGTCCCTAGGTAAAAATTTGAATGTTCTTGAATACAAGAACTGCGCAGTCCCCTGTTTTGACCAGAACATCAAATTCTTACCTTGCTCGTGTAACTTTGAGCGATAGTGTTGGCTCCACCATATACGGCGGAAATGCTGTCTTGATTGTAGAATGCCGCTGAAGAATCACCGTCTTGTTTCGATGGAGTTCACTTGCGATTGTCTCTACGTTTCTCCTTTTTGCAGTCTGAAGCTGCGCACACTTCTGAATATACTGCAATGTTGATATTATTCACTAAAGCGCTGGAACAGAGTTCTTATCTTATTTCCGACGTTAGTGGAGATTAAATGATATAACGGACGCGAACGAGTAATGTCTATGTTGATTTACGTCGCCTCGCCCGCATGACCACTAGAGTCGTATGACCCGTTCTTGCGGTGGCCAAATTCAATCTGACCGCTCGTGCTGCTCTTTTGCAGTCTCGTGCAGCCATGTGGTGCCACGAGGTGCCTCGTGGTGCTGTGGTCAGCACAATTCTTGACACACTGTTGACAGTACATCTGGCTTGAATTAAATTGTTTTTGCAGCCAGACGCGCCTCCTCTCGCCCTTTCCTAAGGGTGGAAAGGGTGAGGGCCCTTACCAAGGGTAGTAAGGGCGCATACCCCCCTCCTTTGAAGAATTTTCTCCACAGGTGGCTCTCTTATTGCTGGGCATCCGGCTGTTGTGAGGCTCCTCTTGATAATGTTATTAACCCGAATTGGTCTGCTGCTTCACTGCCACAAATACACCTGTGTTCGGCGAGAATATGGGCGGCAAGTCGAAGGGCAACACCAATGCAGATGGTCTGTGGGTCGAGGCGTGTGCCAAGGCTGGAGTTGGGAACAGCCAAAAGAAAGTTCTCTGCATGATGAGCTCTCACTGCAAGGAGGCGAGCTCTATCCTTCCCTGACACACTCTGAAGCATTGCTGAGGCTATATTTTCTACTATTGGGCCATTCCAGTGCGACTGTTTGTAGTTGTTGGGGGGAGCAGGCCTGGTTTCAGAGCCTGTTAGATTATCCCAGATCCTGGCTCCATCAACGAACTTTTGGTCATGGATTCCAATCGTGTCCCTAAGATGTTCAGGGAGAATTGCTGCTACAAGCCCTCTGGATGCAATGCATGAAGACAGGAAAGCAGGTAGAGCAATCTGAGATGACTTGCGGACACCAATGCCTCCTAGTCTGACTGGGAGTGTAGCTTGGTCCCACTGCCCATCTTCTAGAGTAAGGTTAAGTACTTTAGTGAAGATCTGCCTCAGGATACTGTCATATTCGTGCAGTATAGGGTTATCATATGAAGGAGCACATCTTAGGAAATATGTCAACCTGGGCAGACTCAAGCATTTTGTGAGAAGGTACAAGGCATCATGGGTGTCAAGATTGCCTATTCGTTGTTCCATTCACCACAATTCTTCCAGTTTCTTCCTGAGAATTGTGTCAATGGCATCGCTTCCCAGAGGTGCTTCAAGCAAGACACTATTTGTAGGGGCAATGACTGTTGCTCCTGGTAGTTTTGATATCACTGCATCTATCACTTGTTGCTTGACTGAGATGATTTCACATTCGGATGGATTCAGGATGAGACCCATTTCCTGTCAATGTGTCATCACCTGTGTAAGATCATCTAGAAGAGACTCCTTTGTACCTGCTAGTGTGCCATCATCCAGGAACCAGATGTTTAGCTCACTGGTCAGTCTGACTGTGATTTCCCTAACTGCTATACAGAAGAGAAATGGTGCGAGAGGGTCCCCTTGCTGGACACCCTCCGATGATGTGATTTCATGCTCTCCAAACAGGAGCATTGATTCCTTGCTATATCCAGCTGAAACAAAAGGGAAGAGACCTGGGAAATGTTCTTGTACAGCTGCTAATACTACGTCTCTTTTCAGGAGATTAAATGCATTCTTAAAATCTAATTTAACCACTGCGTTGTCCTCAGGCAGGTTGTCGATATACGCCCTTGTTGCATGAACCGCTGCTTCACTTCCTTGAGAGACCCCAAAGCCAAGCTGGTTTGGTTGAAGCATGATGGCTGCCTCTGCGCGAATACTTCTGACAGCAGCTTTAGAAACGAGGCGGCGAAACGTGTTGCCCACTGCGATTGGCCTAATTCCTCCATCCTTCTTTTTAAAGGCACAAAGTGATGCTCCAAAAAAGAAAGGTTTAATTTCGTCAGGAATCAGACCAGCCAAGGAATTGTTGACGAACCTTGTGATCTCTGAAAGCAGTGTCTCTGCAATCTCCCTGATAACTGGATTAACCATTTCCTTTAAATGCTGTGGCCTTATTCCAGTGTAACCCCCAGCAGAGCCAGACGGGAATGACATTATGGCTTTGTATATGTCCGAGTCTTGCACAATCAGTGGTTCCACAGTGGGGACAGAGGTGTTGGAACTGTTGGTACCCCTGGTTTCCCTGGCAGGGTGCTTTCCTCTAAGTGCTTCAGCAGTGTCAGCATCCCTGGGGGCAACTGTATCTTCACTGGTGATAATTCTGATTGCTCCCACTGTGTTGCCCTCTTCAATTTTCTTGCTCACTTGGACTCTGATTTTTTCGCTGTCAGTGAAGTGAGTGGGGGTTCTGCCTCTCCCATTTTTGTGTTGATGGAGAAGGTGAATGAGGTTATCAGCTCTAGGAAAGTCTCTTAAGGATTTAATGATGATTGAGGCTAGCCTCTTTCCCCTTCTTTCCAGCACAGTTAAGCAGACATTGCCAAAAAGTAGCAAGTTGTGCCATGCCTTGATGGTTGGTGGAGCATTTAGGATAGGAGAACCATCGTTTACTTTTATTAAGAGGTCTGTAAGTTTCCCAGCTGCGTGTGGACGGGCTACTTTGGGAATATGTGTGAGTGTCCTGATACCTGTTGCTTTAATTGTTTCCAATATATTATCTGATGAGATGAGATATAGATGAATGGTTCAGAGAACCGACAAGTTATAAATTAGACACATATGCAACATTTGGGTATCTTTATTGAGGAAACGTTTCGCCACACAGTGGCTTCATCAGTCCAATACAAAGTAGAAAGGTGTAAGGAGAGTTGGAGTTTTGAGGTAATCAGTCCCTCGGCCTGGAGTCGATGTGTTCAGTCCATCAATCTTGTAGAAATGACAGTATATGTCCGTAGAGGTGGCTTATATACTGTAGTTAGGTGAGGTGAAGCAGCAGGAGGCGGGGTCATAGTGGTACCATCCACTAGTCTAAGTAGATCTTCGTCCAAAGGTTGGACAAGTGTTGAAGAATTCGTTTGTATTAAGATCCCAAGATGTTGCTGTGTCAGACAGGGTATAGATGAATGGTTCAGAGAACCGACAAGTTATAAATTAGACACATATGCAACATTTGGGTATCTTTATTGAGAAACGTTTCGCCACACAGTGGCTTCATCAGTCCAATACAAAGTAGAAAGGTGTAAGGAGAGTTGGAGTTTTGAGGTAATCAGTCCCTCGGCCTGGAGTCGATGTGTTCAGTCCATCAATCTTGTAGAAATGACAGTATATGTCCGTAGAGGTGGCTTATATACTGTAGTTAGGTGAGGTGAAGCAGCAGGAGGCGGGGTCATAGTGGTACCATCCACTAGTCTAAGTAGATCTTCGTCCAAAGGTTGGACAAGTGTTGAAGAATTCGTTTGTATTAAGATCCCAAGATGTTGCTGTGTCAGACAGGGTATAGATGAATGGTTCAGAGAACCGACAAGTTATAAATTAGACACATATGCAACATTTGGGTATCTTTATTGAGGAAACGTTTCGCCACACAGTGGCTTCATCAGTCCAATACAAAGTAGAAAGGTGTAAGGAGAGTTGGAGTTTTGAGGTAATCAGTCCCTCGGCCTGGAGTCGATGTGTTCAGTCCATCAATCTTGTAGAAATGACAGTATATGTCCGTAGAGGTGGCTTATATACTGTAGTTAGGTGAGGTGAAGCAGCAGGAGGCGGGGTCATAGTGGTACCATCCACTAGTCTAAGTAGATCTTCGTCCAAAGGTTGGACAAGTGTTGAAGAATTCGTTTGTATTAAGATCCCAAGATGTTGCTGTGTCAGACAGGGTATAGATGAATGGTTCAGAGAACCGACAAGTTATAAATATGCAACATTTGGGTATCTTTATTGAGGAAACGTTTCGCCACACAGTGGCTTCATCAGTCCAATACAAAGTAGAAAGGTGTAAGGAGAGTTGGAGTTTTGAGGTAATCAGTCCCTCGGCCTGGAGTCGATGTGTTCAGTCCATCAATCTTGTAGAAATGACAGTATATGTCCGTAGAGGTGGCTTATATACTGTAGTTAGGTGAGGTGAAGCAGCAGGAGGCGGGGTCATAGTGGTACCATCCACTAGTCTAAGTAGATCTTCGTCCAAAGGTTGGACAAGTGTTGAAGAATTCGTTTGTATTAAGATCCCAAGATGTTGCTGTGTCAGACAGGGTATAGATGAATGGTTCAGAGAACCGACAAGTTATAAATTAGACACATATGCAACATTTGGGTATCTTTATTGAGGAAACGTTTCGCCACACAGTGGCTTCATCAGTCAATACAAAGTAGAAAGGTGTAAGGAGAGTTGGAGTTTTGAGGTAATCAGTCCCTCGGCCTGGAGTCGATGTGTTCAGTCCATCAATCTTGTAGAAATGACAGTATATGTCCGTAGAGGTGGCTTATATACTGTAGTTAGGTGAGGTGAAGCAGCAGGAGGCGGGGTCATAGTGGTACCATCCACTAGTCTAAGTAGATCTTCGTCCAAAGGTTGGACAAGTGTTGAAGAATTCGTTTGTATTAAGATCCCAAGATGTTGCTGTGTCAGACAGGGTATAGATGAATGGTTCAGAGAACCGACAAGTTATAAATTAGACACATATGCAACATTTGGGTATCTTTATTGAGGAAACGTTTCGCCACACAGTGGCTTCATCAGTCCAATATATATATGTTCCAGCGTCTCAGCGTGGCCATCCAGAGGGGAAACGCATGCTGCATACTCGGCTCGCGTCCGGCTTCGGAGGAGCTGGAGGAGATTCATAATCTTTGACATATTGTACCATTGTATTCATGTTCATGTTTGTGTGTTTTATAAATGTATTCTGTCTATTAATAAAGCATTTATATGTATGTATGTGTGTATATAGGATGGGGTGGTAGGAGAAGTGGAATATTCAAACGGCTTCAGGAAGAAATCCAAATATTCTTCCTTGATGCCTTTTTATCCACTTCTCCGAGGCTATGGGTCCCACAATTTGCACCAGAGGTGGACCCCATTCTTATATTTAAAAAAAAAAAAAAAAAAAAAAAAAAAAAAAAAATATATATATATATATATATATATATATATATATATATATATATATATATATATATATTTATTTATATATATTTATATATATATATATATATATATATATATATATATATATATATATATATATATATAAATATTCTTCCTTGAAGTCTTTTTATCCACTTCTCCGAGGCAATGGGTCCCACAATTGACACCAGAGGTGGACCCCATCCTATATATATATATATATATATATATATTTTTTTTTTTTTTTTTAACACATCGGCCGATTCCCACCAAGGCAGGGTGGCCCGAAAAAGAAAAACTTTCATCATCATTCACTCCATCACTGTCTTGCCAGAAGGGTGCTTTACACTACAGTTATAAAACTGCAACATTAACACCCCTCCTTCAGAGTGCCGGCACTGTACTTCCCATCTCCAGAACTCAAGTCCGGCCTGCCGGTTTCCCTGAATCACTCCAACAGCACGTCAAGTAATTAAAAACCATATGCCTCCATTCACTCCTATCAAATACGCTCACACATGCTTGCTGGAAGTCCAAGCCCCTCGCACACAAAACTTCCTTTACCCCCTCCCTCCAACCTTTCCTAGGCCGACCCCTACCCGCCTTCCCTCCACTACAGATTTATACACTCTCGAAGTCACTCTGTCTCGTTCCATTCTCTCTACATGTCCAAACCACCTCAACAACCCCTCCTCAGCTCTCTGGACAATCGTTTTGGTGATCCGCACCTCCTCCTAATTTCCAAACTCCGAATTCTCTGCATTATATTCACACCACACATTGACCTCAGGCATGACATCTCCACTGCCTCCAGCCTTCTCCTCGTTGCAACATTCATCACCCATGCTTCACACCCATATAAGAGCGTTGGTATAACTATACTCTCATACATTCCCCTCTTTACTTCCATGGACAAGGTTCTTTGTCTCCACAGACTCCGAAGTGCTCCACTCACCCTTTTCCCCTCATCAATTCTATGATTCACCTCATCCTTCATAGACCCATCCGCCGACATGTCCACTCCCAAATATCTGAATACATTCACCTCCTCCATACTCTCTCCCTCCAATCTGATATCCAATCTTTCGTCACCTATTCTTTTTGTTATCCTCATCACCTTACTCTTTCCTATATTCACTTTCAATTTTCTTCACACGGCGAGGGCCTGGGTTCGATTCCCAGCCAGGGCAGAAACATTGGGCGTGTTTCTTTACACCTGTTGTATATGTTCCCCATCAGTAAAATGGGTACCTGGGTGTTAGTCGACTGGTGTGAGTCGCATCCTGGGACACTCACCTAATCTGCCCGAAATGCTCAGCATAACAAGGGACTTGTTATATAGTAGTATGTCACTGATGTCAGCTAGGCCTGTATACCATGTACATGTACTTGTAGTAAATAAAGATATTATTATTATATATATAATGTTTTGCATAAACACTATAACTATTTATCCTTGCAACAGGTGACAATTATATATGAGATTATGCAGAGTAAACAAAAAACTAGTCTTTCTAACCCTCAGGAAATCTCAAAACATTCTGTGTATTCTCTCCTAATACAGTATCTTCCACAACACTTCACTCAAATGATTTGTATCAGTGCAATGGTGAAAGTAAGACACATGTGCAACATCTGGGTATCTTTATAGTAGACGTTTCGCCATCCAGTGGCTTTATCAATACAAAATTCTAGGACATAATAGGAAGAGAGTAGAACTATATAAAGAAAAAAAACCACTAGTTATAAATACACACTCGCGATTATTGCACTGAGACGTAAAGACATGGGAAAACTGAGGGGGTAATAACTAGTTTGTCACATTATTGTTTCAATGGGCTATCGTCATGCTGGAGTGGCAGACCAAGCCAGGCTGTCTCAGGAAAGCCACACCTCATGCAGGGGTTGGTTAATATCCCATTCAGCTGAGTGACGACTCGTGCCGTCAAGGCACCACGACATTATGCTGTTACACACGATACGGTTGTTAAAACAATTTTCGACAAAGTTTTTGCCGAATTTGAGTTTGGAATTATGGTTTTGCAGCCTCCGGTGTCTTGGGTTGTCACAGGGACACCTTTCACTTAGCAGTATTTTGACGGATGGTTGGCTTGTCGTCCGATAAATGCCTGTCTCCTCAAGACTCTTGTCGTTCTCTCTCCTGCTTCGACAGCAGAGCTGTATAACCCATGTGGGTTTAGCGCTTAGTTTTGATTATAATAATAATCTTGCTCCGACAGTTGTAGCCGATGCTTGCTTCTAATGTGAACTTTTTTTTTTTATTTATACTAATGTGAACTAGGTTTTTACATAGCAGCTTATAGATACACACTCTGTCATGCAGTAGTTTTATTGTGGGTTCCTTCAACGTGTGTAGGACGCGTTCAAGATCACGCCAGTGTCCAAAACACTGGACGACAAAGACAGAGAGACGGGAGATGAGACTTGCTGGCTGTCCCAGGACTGTCACACGAGCGAGACAGGATCAAGGCACGTGACACTCAGCTCTAAGCTGACATTGTTGGTGCAACATTGCATTTACTAGTGGAATACGAAGGCCAGGATGACTGGACTCTTAGTTGATTAGAATTGATAGAAAATATTTATTTTGAATAAACACTTTTGGAAGTAACTGCAAATTTTATTGGTGCAAATAGTTATTGTCCTGTGATAAATATATATATATATATATATATATATATATATATATATATATATATATATATATATATATATAAGTGTGTAATGATAGTGGTTATCACCAGGTGAGGCTGTGGTCATCATATCTCCTGGGAAGCCACCAGGAAGCCCCTTCCCCTGGAAAGAAATCCCCACCAATGGAAGGAAGCCCCCTCACCTAGAAAGAAGCCCCATCCCCTGGAGAGAAGCTCCCTTCCACAGAAAGAAACCCCATCCCTTGGAAAGAAGCTACCCGCTCCTGGAAAGTGGAAGCCCCGTATCAAAAAGCTGTCTAATCAAAGAGCGACTTCCTCTCAAAGAAGCCTTCCTCTCACAAAGAAAACAACTAAAAAAGAAACCTCCAGCAAAGAAACCCCGCCAAAGAAACCCTTATTAAAGAATACTCTAAGAAAACACCCTGCCAAGGAAGCCTTCATCCAAAGAACATCCAACCAAAGAAGTCTCCACCCAAGGAAGCTCATTGTGAGAGAAGCCTTCACCAAAGAAGCTCTCACCAAAGAGACCCTCACCAAAGAAGCCCTCACCAAAGAAGCCCTCACCAAAGAAGCCCTCACCAAAGAAGTCCCCACCAAAGAAGCCCTCACCAAAGAAGTCCCCACCAAAGAAGCCCTCACTGAAGAAACCCTCATTAAAAAAGCCCTTACTAAAAAAGCCCTCACCAAAGAAGCCCACACCAAAGAAGTTCTCATTAAAAAAAACCTCACTAAAAAAACCCTCATCAAAGAAACCCTCACCAAAGAAGCCCTCACCAAAGAAGCCCTGACTAAAGAAGCCCGCACTAAAAAAGCCCACACTAAAGAAGCCCGCACCAAAGAAGCCCTCACCAAAGAAGCCCCCATCAAACAAGCCCTCACCAAAGTAGCGCCCAGCAAAGAAGCCCCAACCAAGGAAGCCCTCACCAAAGAATCGCTCACAAAAGAAGCCCTCACCAAAGAAGCCCCCACCAAAAGCCCCCACCAAAAGCAACCACCAAAGAATCCCTCACCAAGAAGCCCTCACCAAAGAATCCCCCACCAAAGAAGCCTCCACTAAAGAAGCCCCCATCAAAGAAGCCCTCACCAAAGAAGCCCCCACCAAAGAAACCGCAGCAAAGAAGACCCCTGGAAAAGAAGCCTCCATCAGACGACCCTCAGTAAGGAAGCCTCCTGCAAAAGAAGCCACACTAAAGAAACTCCAACCAAAGATGCCCCAACCAATGAAACCTCTCAAGAAAGAAGCCTCCAGCAAAGAATTCCCCCAGCAAAGAACCCCATATCAAAGAAACCCCCATCAAAGAAGCCCCCAGCAAAGAATTCCCCCATCAAAGAAGCCCAAATCAAAGGAACCCCCATCAAAGAAGCCCCTGCCAAGCAGTGCCCTACTAAAGAAGCCTTCAGTCAATATATCCCCTAATCAGAGAAGCCCCCTTCCAATGAAACCCTCAATAAAGAAACCTCTAACAAAGAAACCAGTACCACAAAAGCCTCTAGTGAGAAACTTCTCTTTAAAGAAGCCCCAAGAAGCCTCTTCCTGAAGAAGCTCCTAGCAGTGAAACCCCTAGCGAAGAATCCCCCTCGCAATAAGCCTCTTAAAAATGAAGCCCCTTGACAAAGAAACCTCTTAAAATGAAGCCCCTTGACAAAGAAACTTTTTAAAATGAAGCCCCTTTGAAAACGAAGCCTCTTAAAAAAGTCCCTAAACAAAGAAGCCTCTTAACACTTAAAATGAAGTTGCAAAGAAGCCTCCTTAATTAAATAAAGCCCCTTCATAAAGTCTCTTTAAATGAAGCCACTTGACAAAGCCTCCTTAAATGAAGCCCCTTGATAAAGAAACCTCTTAAAAGAAGCTCCTTATAAAGAAGCCTCTTAAAATGAAGCCTCGTATAAAGAAGATACCTAACTGAAGCCTCTAAGGTTTGTCTTTAAATTACACAATTTTGTATTTTAATATACAGTCTTGTATGAAAGAGTATTGTATGATGCAGCATTGAATGATGCAGCATTGTATGATGCAGCATTGAATGATACAATATTGCATGATACAGTATTCTATGATACAATATTGTCTGATACAGCATTGTATGATACAGTATTGCATGATACAGTATTGCATGATATGGTATTGTATGATACAGTATTGTAATATAGTATAATGACACAGTATTGTATGATAAAATATTATTTGGTACAGTATTGTATGATAGTATAATGATTCTATGATAAAGTATTGTATGATACAGTATTGAATGATAGTATAATGATACAGTATTGTATGATAAAATATTTTATGATACAGTATTGTATGATACATTATTGTATAGTACAGTATTGATGGTAAAGTATTGTATGGTACAGTAATGTTTGTTACAGTGTTGTATGATACAGTATTGCATGATTCAGTATTGTAGGATTCAGCATTGCTTAGGCAGTATTGTATGATACACTATTGCAGGATACAAAATTGCATGATATAGCAGTGCATGATGCAGAATATAGCATTGTATGATAGTAGTGTTTTGTGTTTTATGTAACTAGAGAAAGTGGTCACCAGGGTGTGGTCCAAGTGGTCACCAGTGTGTGGCCCAAGTGGTCACCAGGGTGTGGTCCAAGTGGTCACCAGGGTGTAGCCCAAGTGGTCACCAGGGTGTGGTCCAAGTGGTCACCAGAGTGTGGCCCAAGTGGTCACTAGGGTGTGGCCCAAGTGGTCACCAGTGTGTTGTCCAAGTGGTCACCAGTGTGTGGCCCAAGTGGTCACCAGGGTGTGGTCCAAGTAGTCACCAGGGTATGGACCAAGTGGTCACCAGGGTGTGGTCCAAGTGGTCACCAGAGTGTGGCCCAAGTGGTCACTAGGGTATGGCCCAAGTGGTCACCAGTGTGTTGTCCAAGTGGTCACCAGTGTGTGGCCCAAGTGGTCACCAGGGTGTGGTCCAAGTGGTCACCAGGGTATGGACCAAGTGGTCACCAGGGTGTGGCCCAAGTGGTCACCAGGGTGTGGTCCAAGTGGTCACCAGGGTGTGGCCCAAGTGGTCACCACGGTGTGGTCCAAGTGGTCAACAGGGTGTGGTCTAAGTGGTCACCACAGTGTGGCCCAAGTGGTCACCATATATACGTATATATTTTTTTCGTTATGTTCAGAATGATTTTGGCGAAATTATTGCATACACAAATTTTCACTTGTCTTATATGGCAAGGGAGCGTTGCTATTTAAGCCAAAATAGCAAGTTTTACTTAATCGACACGACATATATATATATATATATATATATATATATATATATATATATATATATATATATATATATATATATATATATATATATATATATAATATATATATA
>WNWK01003177.1:0-2500 GCA_009830355.1 Cherax destructor
AACATAAATACACTAAAAGATTCCAGTAAGTCCATTAATATTAAAAACCCAAAATTTCCAATGACCTCCCCGACCTTCAGTCTTTTGCTGATCTTCCGGGCTGTTAGGGCTACATTGGGGTAAGAGCTGCAAATACCAACGTCAAGAGTTCTACCCTCATAGCAGTGTCTTGAGGCCACAGTACTTTGTTGACTGACCAACCAACCAGACTGTTGCTGCCAACCGCCCACAGGCTCACATAGCAATTAAAACTTCGCTGATGTGGTACTGTAGCAGGCGATGATCCCTCTTGAAAATTTCTACCTTTGTTCCTACAGTATTTATTATATTTGCTGGTTGATGGTTGATGAGTACTGACCTACGAATGTTGACAGTGTTCTTTATAGGAGTTATGGCAGAATTCCTGGCTTGGACCAGGCTACTGAGTGGTATCCCTGGCTTGGACCAGGCTACTGAGTGGTATCCCTGGCTTGGACCAGGCTACTGAGTGGTATCCCTTGCTTGGACCAGGCTACTGAGTGGTATCCCTGGTTTGGGACCAGGCTACTGAGTGGTATCCCTGGCTTGGACCAGGCTACTGAGTGATATCCCTGGCTTGGACCAGGCTACTGAGTGGTATCCCTGGCTTGGACCAGGCTACTGAGTGGTATCCCTGGCTTGGACCAGGCTACTGAGTGGTATCCCTGGCTTGGACCAGGCTACTGAGTGATATCCCTCGGAATCACCTGCATGGAATCTTTACATAAAGAGTAAAAAGACACAATACCGTAAGTGAAACAACACATAAATAATCCGCATATAAGACAATCAAACTTATGACGTTTCTTTCCGACTTTGAGCACATTAACTAGACGTATAGAAGAGCGCAGGGAGGGAGCCACTGTGTATACAAGAGAGGGGGCGGGGCAGGGACAACCAGAGGTACAAGTATAATGGTAGAAGTAGTGGTAGTGGAAGTAGTAGTAGTAATAGTAGTGTAATAGTGACAGGTGGCAATAAGAGGGGAGTAGTGGTAGTGAGACCAGAGTCTCCACTTCCTCTCGTCTCTCCCACTCGATTAAATGGTTATGGTAGTGTGCAAGTTCTGATCCTGATCCTTATTACCACCTCTATCACTATTGCACTAACTACTACTACTACTTCCACTGCTTCTAACTCTTGTTCTCCCCCCCCCTCTCCTATATTGGCTTCCTTCCCTTCGTGCTTCTGTGTTACTAGTTAATGGCTCGTCATAAGTTTCATTCTTCTGTGTGTGGGTTATTTGTGTAACCTTTTGATATGTTACCACTGGTTTTCGTTGTGTTTATCTCCACTTCATCTCGTCTCTCCCACTCGATTAAATGGTTATGGTAGTGTGCAAGTTCTGATCCTGATACTCAAGTATTTTCCAGTAGGTGTATATAATCATGTCTGGTCAGATACCAGGCTAAGGGAAGGTGAGGGAGGGACCGAAGAAACCTATACCAGGTAGACACAAGTCCAGTTAAAGTTACATCACTGGCACCATCATTACTCGCTACATCTTGAAAATTCCTGGGGTTACAAAAACTGCGCTATAGGTATTTCTCAATCTAAAATTCAAGAATGTGGTAAGAACTTCAAAAGTAATTAAACCAATAAAAAGTAGGCTGGTGTCTTGAGAAGTAGATGTGAGACCAGACATCAGCTATTGTTGACTTATGAATGTAGTCTAGGTAAGAGCTATTGCAAAAGTTGACGGTATAATATTGGTAATGTATAATAAAGATGTGAAGCCATCTACAAGAGTGTTCACACCTGACAATAGTCTCCCCGGCACACTCGTGCATTACCTCACATACTTCATCAATTTATTTGAAGAAATTTATGCGTAGAATAAGTTACTCGACCTTTCAAGAGGGGTGACTTGATGCCGGGGAAGGACTCCTGATCCAAGAAATTAGAGGTACCCTCCCCTCCCCTTCCTCGGAGCAAACTGATTTCCCCATTGAATATAAAATAATAATTATAACTGATAGTGATGTGAGCTTCGCAAGAAACTCTTGGTAATACTTGTATCTTGACAGTTGTGCTGAGGCGTGTGGAATTTCGTAAGAGTAAATTCTTTATATGAAGACGTTAAGTAGGACAAGGAGTGGTAAACCCAGCAGCGTGTGCTTCTTTATATACAGCTTCTGTCTACGTGTTTTGTTAATGACCAATCTGCATAATCATCACATGTAGGCTTTGAAGGCATTATCTATCTATTATATATATATATATATATATATATATATATATATATATATATATATATATATATATATATATATATATATAATTTTACTTTTTATTTTATTAACACACCGGCCGTTTCCCACCAATATAGGGTGGCCCGAAAAAGAAAAACTTTTACCCTCATTCACTCCACTGTCTTGCCAGAGGCGCGCTTACACTACAGTTATAAAACTGCAACATTAACACCCCTCCTGCAGAGTGCAGACACTGTACTTCCCATCTCCACTACTCAGTCCGGCCTGCT